>DWCF01004041.1:0-17662 GCA_018230265.1 Delias oraia
TACTATTTTTCTTTACATAATCATCTTACTATTATTAAAATAAATTAAATAAGTAAATTTATTTTTTTAATATTTATAATAATAGTTGTATATTTTTACAATTTATTTAGAATACTCAGCGTGAAACAGTACTTGTACTGTGTTTCGCAGAGTGAGTGAGGAAATCGGAGGCCCTTAAAAGTGCCGCCTAAATGGGGTAAAAAGCCGGCGACTCAAACATGGGCGGTCTGTGGCGTGGTTATTTATGGACGGCGGTGTTCTCTTACCATATCACTCCAAATTACTCACTAAAAACTTACCGGTTACCCCCTTCTTCAGATCCGGTTACCGCGTGGTGCACGGCCTTGCCTCGTTTGCGTCTCCTCGTTCTCTTTCTTGAGTAGGAGGCCAGTAGGAGTCCCTTTCTAGCATCTATGCGTTTCTTTTTGTCTTTCCCGAGGGTTCGAACTGCGAGCGACGATGGGTCGAAACTGAACGTGGAGTCTTCGCGATGTTCGTTCAAATCTTTTTTTCTTTCCTATAACGATATAGAAGTTGTTACTGATTTTTTATGAAGTTAAAACTATTATTCACTCATATGTCGTTATTGATATTATTTAATACAGGGTTAGATTTTTGGGGACGCAACCCAACAGCTTTAATGGCCTTGAGTATAGATTTTGGATGGCGATAGCTCCAGTTCTTAATATTAATGTACAAAAGATTACAAAGACATTGTTCCCAAGCAATTCCAGAGACCGAATATAAAAATATAATTGAAAATTAACGTACGAACCAGGAGTTATACCTGATACCCCTCGCTTCGTGGTATAAGGCTACTTATATATGAACCTTTATAGAAATATAGTGTAAAAAATTAAAACTGCTGAGTTCCTTGCACATTATTCTCAGATAAGTAGTCAAGTGGTGAAATAAACATATTTGTTTTTATTTTACACTATCTGGCAAATGTTATTTTGCTATATAAATTATGATATGTAACTGTTTTATAGAAGTAAATCATATATATGTAACCGTTAGGCATTCGTCGTAAAAAAAAATTTATCTACCGTTTTTTCTTCGACTTATTTTCCAAATCCGAATAACATGAAAAAGCCTTTTGATTTGTCCTCTTTGTTACACGCCTTTGTTACTCACAAGCAACCAAGCCTTCTATTATTAAAACAATTTTCAAGATCGGTTCAGTAGATATTACAACCCAATAACGTCACAGAGACACAATAATAATAATATAATATTAGCAAAGATCATAAAATATCATTACCTCTTGAGTGATCTGTGATTCCTCTTCATAGCTAAGTGCCACAACAGCCAGCATCAGGTTGATGAGGTAGAACGATCCAAAGAACACGACAACAGTGAAGAAAGACACGGACATTGGACCACAAGACGATAATACCTGGAAAGTTTGTTTTCTTTAAATTATTACTTTTTTTGAAAATATGAGAAAAAGACCATCATGCTCATCTAGTATAAGTGGTCTTCCATGCATGAACATCCCAGTCCTTGTAGGGCCGCGGTTGCGTTGCAGGCCTTAACAATAATACTATTTTATATGGTATAACGGGAAACAGAGCCGACGGATCTCCTCATTAGTAAAATATCACTGTCGCTCATGGACTATCGCACTTTAGTTTTGTTGCCGGCTTTTTACGCCCCTAGTGCGGTATAATTTCAAAAGTCTTTCATATTTTCACTCATTTAGCGAAACACAGCAGAAGTACTGTTTTATGCTGGTATTCTGTGTTTTATGGAAAGGGAGGCAAACGAGCAAGAGCATCTAGGATAATCAGTGCCATCGGCTCCATCCATGGGCACCCCCAACCTATGCGGGGTCACGAGTGCGTTGGCTGCTTTTGACGAATTTTTATAGGCTCTTTTTTTTTCAAAATTACGTTGTGATAGTGCGTGGCACGGGTTTTAAAAAACGATCAGTATTGGAATATTAAACATCGTTTATTACATTATTTATCCCAACTTCATATATTTTTACACCAAAATCCCAGACAAAGTATGCGTATTGTCGCTAAATAATTTAAATTGAAGGTATAAGCTTAAATTAATTAGTAAACCTTATTATACTATTGACTATTGAACTCGTAACGGTGCTTCGGAATCATCTGACCCAATAAAAGATGTATTTTTGTAAATATGCTTTAAAAATGATAACATTACTGAGTTTTTGGATTGTTCTTTGTAGAATCGGACGCCTTTGTCTGTAAACTTAGAATAAGTGACGGGTTTTTAATGCATCTGTGCCACGTTCCCCAACACTGTGAAATCAGCTGCCTACGGAAGTATTTTGAAAACTAATACGAATTGAGGATATTCAAAAAGAAAGCGTATCTATCTATCCCAGAAAGGCTAACAACTCATCCTGTCTTAAAAAATATATATTTCATATGAATACGTATTAAAAAACATATAATTTTACAAATATTTATATCTAAGAAATAGAAAAATGAAATTTATTGTAGCTAAATAATACTTTAGCTAAAATACATGTGTTTTTATTATTTAATAAATGTATTTTAAGAGATGTCTGTAAAATGTATTTATGATCTATATTATACAAACGAAAACAAATCATTTTACAATTCTCTACGGAAATTGTTTTAGTAAAAGTCGTCTTGTGCATGACAAAATAAGAACTATTTGATTTCCTAATACGGTTTCAATCGAACTACAATAACCTGTAGATGTTTGGGATATAAATGTTATAACAATTACCGTACATTAAGTAATGATTATTTTGGTATTATTTAAATATAACTTATTATCTTTTAATAGGTCACTTTTGTTTAGAAATTCGAAGTTTATTTAAAATCACAAAAGCTTCTTGACTTAGCGATGTGTAAGTTGCCATGAGGTCGTGGCTATGGGGTTTGATCCCAGATCTGAATAAAACATATAATTTAATTTATAATATATTGCGAAATTAGAATTTCAATAAAAATATATTTATTATATAAAATAAATAAAACCTAGTTGATATTTGTCAAAGTCCACTTCGAAGTAAACACTTAACTAAACAAAACTGTACTGAAAAATGGCCGAGTTTATTTCACGAGTATTTTTAAACCGTTTGACATATATTTACAAAAACTAGACCTTTTTTGCCATCGAGTGTAAAAGTTAAATAATCCGATACTTTAGGAGTTATTTAATTTAATTAATCCTATAATTTAATGTATTTCATAAAATAATCCGTTGTTATTTAGACAAGACAATTTTTAAGGTATAGCGGATAATGGAGCAGGTGGATCTCCTATATGGTAAGAGAACACCGCCAACCGTGGACAAGGGCGCCACGGTCCGTGCAATGGTGACGTTGCCGGCTTTTTGGCATTTTTAAGGGCATCCGATATTCTCATTCACTCAGTGAAACACAGAAGAAACAACAATCAAGTTCAGCTACCGTTTCACTCTGAGTATTCTGTGAGCCCGTGATATCACTTCAAACGAGCCGCCATAATTAGTGCTTTCGCGTTTGCTTCAGCATGGATCTCCCATGGGTGAAAATAAATAAAGGCAAGCCGGACTTCTGATGGTAAAATAACTTATCTTTGATAATAAGGCGGAAATTGCGATAAATTTTGTGTAATCGGATTTTTACACCACAACGACTCTACACGTATTAAAGTTCCACGTCCAAAGTTATAATTCAAAGCGTCTCATATTTAACATGGACTTAAAATATGTCACTCGCAATGAATGTAGATTTCTAGAACTAGGTTTCAATAATGATTTTGATGCCATTTTACCGGAAAGCGACCCATTTGTCATAGAGAATGTGTGTTATAAAGACTAGTTTTATTGCCTGGATTCTAGCAAAACTATTTTTTTATATATAAGAAAATGGATGGGTAGACTTGATAATAACACATCCCATGAACAACCGCGCCATAATTCACGCTTTAGTTGTGTTGCCGGCTTTTTACGCAGGTTAAGTGGAATATTATTCGGCCTCAGCAAAACGCAATAATTTGTGAGCCCGTGTTTCCGTCCGGACGAGGTTTGATGGTATATCAACGCCGCCCATAAACAACCGTTTTTGTTGTGTTATCGGCTTTTAACGTCATTTAAGCGGTATAATGGATTTCTGGTATTGTCAATCAGCGAAATAGTACAAGTACTGTACTGTTTAACATTGTTATAATGTGAACTTATGGTAATTGGACGAGCCTCATAGCACCGTCAGCAGATGCTTCACCATGGCTCTTCTGCGAGTAACATTTTGATTTTATATAACCCAAATGAAAAAGGAAAAAAAGATGAAGTAAATAAATTTATAAGATAAATTATAAAGTGTATTTAAGTAATTGCGGTATAATATTGTTACATTTCTTTTTATTCAATAGCGGACAACGGAACAGATGGGTCTCCTTTATGGTACGACAACACCGCCATCATGTGTTGCCAGCTTTTTGCTCCGCTTAAGCGGCATTTTAATGGCCTCCGATATCCTCAATCAGTCTACGAAACACATTACAAGTACCGTTTCACACTGAGTATTTTGTGAGCCCGTGGTATCACGGACGAACGGGGTCAATTAGTGCGTGAGCATGGCTATTCCACGTGTCAAAAGTAACTCTTATTGAACATAGGCCTCCCCCTTGGACCTGCTTGCATACCTTTCGGATGCATATATACATATACCTTTAATTATATATATATATATATTCTTACATATTGATATATAAATATAAGTAGTACGTAATTATATATTATAACGTACCATATTATAAACATTCTCCCAATAATCCAATGTAATAAGCTGAAATGTTGTAAGCATTGACCAGAGGAAGTTGTCGAAGTTTGTGTAGCCGTGGTTTGGGTTCGGTCCAACGCAGAGACACGTGAAGTCAGGTGGGCAGTGTCTGGCACCCGTGAGGTTTCCACACAGGATTGGTAGTTCTTCGTCATTCATCATCCAGTGATCTGGGTCCTTTATCCATCTGTGAACGAGATTATCATTTAAACTTGACGATACACCTCAACGTCAAATAAATTTAATGAATGTAATGATAGCTTATTGAAAGTCACTTTTCAAAATATTATATTTTATAGCAAACAACGGAGCAGGTGGGTTTCCTATATGGTAAGAGAACACCGTCGCCCATGAATACGGAACTTTTAAGGGCCTTCAATATTCTCACTCACTCTGCGAAACACAGAACATACGAGTACGATAGTCAGCGTATCCTTCAGCATGACTCTCCCTCTGCAATTGCAGTCACTTCACAAAATGGTGTTTTGCTGATAGAGAAGAAGTGATAAGAACTTTCGTATTTAAGAATCTGTCCTCCTAAACATGATTTCAAAAGTCTATATATTACTACTGTATATATATTAGTAATATTAATAATATTACGTCATTTTTAGGGTTCTGAGATTATTTTAACTATACTAATATTATGAAGAGGTAAAAATTGTTTGTGAAGTTATAGGCGTTAATATCTGGATATCCTAAACCGATCTTGAAAATTAATTTCGTATTAACCCAAAAAGGCTTCTCTGTGGTAGTCGGATTTGCAAATAAATTCGAAGAAAAAAGGTTGAATGATGTTTCTTACGAATGCTGCTTTATAAATATTGCAAGCTTCCCTACTATTAATTGACAATGAGAGATATATGATGAAAAAATGTACTACTTAATGCCTATAAAAAAGTCCGTAAGTCTTTCATAATTTATCTGGAAAAATAACGTTTGATAGATCAGGTCGTATAAAATATAATGAAGATACATCTAACGGATTTATCCTCTCAAAAAAGATATGATCGCTATCCATAAAGTGGCCATTTAACTTGGCAGGTCATGCATCCCTCATTAATCCCGCCAATATCCAAAAAGTGAGCTGATATTTGAAAATGATACCACGTGTTCGCAGAATACCAGCTTCAAGCAGTATTTGTACTGTTTCGCTAAAGTGAGTACGTGCTATAATTTCAGATGAGCCGGTCCAATTGTTGCGGCAGCATATGCTTCAGCATGGCTCTTAAATGGAAATTTACTCTTACCATCAAGAAGACCCACCTGCCTTGTTGTTTACTATGTAATAACAATACTCACTGTGCCCAAAGGTCATCAGTGAAGTTCTCTCCAAGAGGCACGACCAGGTTTTTGACACACTTGTTCCTCAACTCTCCCATGTAGACTTGCAGGGCAAACAGTGCGAACACCATGAGGCAGAATATCGTCAAGGTCATTACTTCAGCCAGTTGTTTGAACGAGTGCAGTAGTGCGTTGATGATAGTTTTGAGACCTGAACAACAAAGTTTAGTATTGGAAATGTATATTAAAATATATAATAAAAGTTATCATCATCATTTCAGCCGTAGGACGTCCATTGCTGGACATAGGCCTCCCCTTCGGACCTCCATGCATAACTGTCGGAGGTGATATATCTTAATAATAATAAAATGAAAATATAATAATAAAAGTATTTGTTTTATAATTAATTTTATATTATTAAATATATACAACGGTGCGGGGGCCTTAGAAATATTTTGGATGGGTATGGCGTCATAGCTGATATCACCATTTGTCTTTTTGATGGTGATTCATTGAAAGAAAACTTCACAAGTTCTTCCGTCTTTGTCCATTCGTAATACAGCGTAACGACTTCCTCAAGAGGACTTAAATATCTAGCAGCTCTAACTAAACTGACTTGTAGCTTTTGTTTTTGAAACCGGTAATAATAAAAATACGTAGAATTTCTAATTTTATAGGATAAAAGCAATCATTTAATAATACAATATCATCTATTTCTTATCACAACTTGGAAGGCATTTCAGAAACATTAGTGATTCAGCGAATTTCAACTGCCCACGCGATTTCCTTTTTACAAACGGGACCTCAAAAGGGTCCTTAAGGCGAAATAGGCTTCAAAGGGAAGGATAAGGGATACTTTTGCTCGTAGGGGCTATGTTTCAGAAAGTTACTAGAAATTATCAAATATAATTCATGATTTATTAGAATTTTTCACGAGTATCAAATATGGCGTTAGCTTTTGATGAGGCAACATAGCTTTTTAGTTTTACAGAGTGGTGGTGCGCGGTACAAAATTCTTTAAAAAAGGTAGTTTTGGCAAGATATCTTAAAAATGATGAGTTTGTACATATTTATATTTCAATTTATCTAGTTACAAATTATACAGAATCAATTTTTTTTAGGTTAGAGAAGACGACGGAGCAGCTGGGTTTCCTATTTTGTAAGAGAAATCGCCGGCCATGAACAAACGCGGTACTGGCCGTGTATTAGTTGTGTTGCTGGCTTTTTTACACCACTTAAACGCATTTTTAAGAGCGTTCTATATCTTAACTCACTCAGCGAAACACAATAGCGTAGCACAGTTTTAAGTACAACTAACATTTCACGCTGAGATTCTATGAGCCCGTGGCATCACTTCGAACGAGCCGGGATAATTAGTGCGAACATATTCAGCATGACTCTCCCACGGATGCGAAAGCTATAAAACACTCGTCTGGCCAACATCAAGCCCTTCCAGAGATCGAACTAATTATAAATTACAATATTATAATTTATAATTTGTCCGGACTAGGATTAGAACCTCTCGCACTCAAATTTATAATACTATCTCTCTCTCTCAAAATTAAAATATATTATAGAAAATGTATAAGTGTCTTTTTACATTTCCACTAAAATGTTAAGGCGTAAGGTAATATTGACGTTCATTTTGTTCAACCCACGCCTGAACAAAAGTATATTTGTAGCACAAATATTTGTAGGCTCTTGATATATTATTCTATCAATAGTTGATATTATAGTCTTTTAGCTCGGATGGATGTACTTCATATCATTTAGAATGTACGATGCCTTTGGAAATTAATATCTGTTATAAATTTACTGACGAGAAATCTCTTCTTTGTAGCTAAAGCGTACAACAACTATTGTTTCATAAAAATATATTAATATATAAATATTTGTTATTTTTAAGTAAAATTGATTTGATTTGAAAAAACCTTTAAATTAAGTTATTTCATTGTGTATTAATGTAATAACTGTACATAAGTATTTGGTTTTTTTAAATAGAAGTATTTTTCAAATTGCAAACTATGGTTTTATTATAAAACATTAAATAAAAATAAGGTATGTTTTAATAAATTTCTTCACCGTTTCTTACGCTAAAGTAAACCTTCTCTATATCAGACTTTAATAATTATATTAGATACAATGGATTACACTGACCATTGTTTGAAAATTAACGAAACATGTTGGTAAATCTGTCAAAGTAGTTTATTTTTTTACTGCCACAAGCAAACAGGTATTATAAGTTAAGGAGTTTGTGGATACTAAACGAATGCACTAATATAATTGCGATTCTTTATAAAGATAATATGTTTTATAAACTTTAATTGCTTCTAATTTCACGTTCATCTGTGGCGCAATTTTCTTAATGGCCTTTCTATATGGTTCTTCGGTGGTGTTATGGCTTACCATAACACCGCCGCCCCCTTGGGCGGCATCCACATCCGCGTCTCAATTCGCGCATTGGTTGTGTTGCACGCTTTTTGTGCCACTTAAGCGGCAATTTTAAGGGCCTCCGATATCCTCACTCACTCACCGAAACATAGCAGAAGCACCGTTATAAGTACAACTACCATATCACGTTGAGTATACTGTGAATCCGTGTTATCACTTCGTACGAGCCGTCCTAAATACTGGGACAGCATAATTATGCTTCAACATGGCTCTACCACGTTTACGGAGCACTTAAGCATAATCGAATAATCCCAATTATAACTCACCAGGCATAATTGATACAGTTTTCAGTGCTCGTAATACGCGAAACGTCCGCAAACCAGCCAAGTTTCCAACCTCCATTCCAATTGTGGCGTATCCAGATGTAATTACGACGAAATCCAACCAATTCCACGGGTTACGCAGGTACGTGTACTTGTTTAATATGAATCCCTTCGCTATGCATTTGATTATCATTTCCGCCGTGTAGATCGCCAGGAAAATGTACCTGAAACAAATTGGGTATAAGGTTTTATATATAATATAAAGTACACATTTTAAATTATATTCAAAACGTGAAACAATTGAATTTGTTTATCTACTCTAATATAATAAAGTTTTTGTGTTTAATATTTTGTAGAGGGTAATCTCAGGATCTGCTGAACTGATTTTGAATATTCTTAACGATGGGAGATTTATGATTGAGTCGTAGAAAAAAACTATAGAGTTTTATAATGCCTATAAAATTTTCACGAAAGCATATATGTTAATTTCATCATTTGCATATCAATATAATATCTGCCGGTACAGCTAGTTTGAAAATTCTTCAATGTTGCCTCATTTATAAATTTTCGGTTAAAACTACGCATAACTTATCGCGTATGTATTTTTATATTAAAACTCTTTACATTACATATATTAATTATAAGGTAAAGTGGACAACGGAACAGGGACCATATAGGGTCTGCTATATGGTAAGAGAACACCGACGCCCATGAACAGCCGCGCCACAGTCCACGCATTGGTTGTGTTGCGACTTTTTACGCCACTTAAGAGCCATTTTTAAGGATCTCCGATATCCTCACTCACTCACAATATAAATACTGTTTCATGCTGGTATTCTGTGAGTACATGGTAACATTTTGGACGAGACGGCCTAATTATTGCGTAAGAATGTCTCACCTACAATATTGACGACTATACCTACTAATTTCCAACATTGGTGACGATATTTAAGCAACAAACCCGCAGTGTAATGAAAATAGTGGGCATTTTTATTGTTTCTAACAAAATTGAGCAGATTTCGAGCACAGCTCATATTTTTATTCTATCCCCGCGTACAGTTTGCACACTGGCTATAAATAAATTAAATAAAACATTGTTCGGAAATGAAAAATGCACAATTCGTAGCAGTAGAACAAAAGTTGGATTAGCAAATTCATATGATATTTAGCAAGTTGGATTTTTTGCGTGGGCTTCAATTAACACGGCGAGAAACGAGGGATTTTATATAGGCTATTGTTATAATATGGGGGGTTTATTTGCCTTAATCACCGCGCTTGGGAGGCGGGTTGGTGATCGCAGACATTCTGCTGTACTCGAAAGGGCGCTGCTGCCCACCCTCCGGTGAAGTGTCCTTTAGTAGCCTCTTACGACATCCCATAAGGAAGACTGAGAGTGGTACTATTCTGCTCCGGTAGCCACACGGTTATAATTGATATAAATATAAGAAACATATTTAAAACTAAGTTCAGGGTGTGAAAATTAACTTAAATTTGACTCTCTGAAAGTAAAGTTTTATTCATTGAGTAGTTACAATATAACCTCCATTACGCTAACAAATAATCTTACCCGATAATAAGGAAACAATAGTAAAATTAATTAATAATGTATAATTCTTAATTTAAGTTTTAATTACTATTAATACATGTATACGTTATTATATACATATTAATATTTATACATTTTAATTTAATTACTATCTATTATACATTAGAACCTAAACAATTAATTAAAATTCAATGACGCAACTTTATGGCAGTCTCGCCAAAGCAAAACGATTCCAAGGAAAGATTACTCCGTTTTTATATTCCGACATCGGTGCTTTAAGAAAGGCCACTGATGAATTTTAATTTCTCAAATTGGGCTATGAACGATCTCCCAAATGAGTGTCATTTGTTTTATAGAGATTTATCTCTCCATTTTAATATATTCATATAAAATATGAAAAACTAATTTTATAAAAAATACTTTATTTATTGAGTAGATTTAATAACTTTTTGTTAAATTAAGCTAACAAATAAAGTAAAACGATAGTAAAAGTCTTTTATTAATACCTTTTAATTCACAAAAACTTACTATATTAACTATGTAACGCCATTACGTTCAAAGATGGCGGCTTCATAACATGACATTTCGTTCATAGACAGTGACAGCGTTAAGCGCGGCCACCTTTAACATCTTCTACAAACCGAAAAATTATAAATATTTCATAAAATACTTATATTAATACCTCTCGCTTCGTAGGGCTTATATGGCCGCATATAAACTCGCCTGGCCGGTACTTGTGCTCATTAAAATCGTCTGTCATTTTTTTATATCATGTACAACCAATCAACTACATTTAAAATTCTTTTTTGTTTACAATTTGAAATCGATATTCGCTGGTGACGTTCAGAGCTGACATCTGCCAGGTCATGACTACTGCTCTTAGCACACAATAAATCATAATTTTTTTATGGTATAGCGGACAACGGAGCAGGTCGGTCTCTATGGTAACAGAACACCGCCGCTCATAGACAACTGCGCAAGATCAAACAGACAACAGCCCGCGAAATTGTTTTGCCGGCTTGAGTATTCTTGAGTTCGTGGTTTCATTTCTTACGAGCCGACCCAATTAGTGCTCTAGCATATGCTTTAGCATCGCTGTTCCATGGGTGCTTAAATGTCCAAATTTTTTATCATGCAGGAGGTCAGTTACTCAGAGGATTCACTAGCTCTTGGCTAATAATAATAACAATTGCTTAGCTAATAAGCTACGACAGTCTAAAATAGTTATGTAAAGAATTCTCATTGTCTTTAAAAAAGCAAACGTGACATGAATATGTATATTGTTTTATAACCTTTTGTTTTTGGTTTAAACTTTGTCGTCGCCAGGAGAACGATTCAGCAAAACTTTAAAGTTATTGTACGTCAAGTTTCAGCGGAGTATAAATAAAGTTGTGATTAAATATAAGTTTGGCGCTAGTGGGAGATCATAAAGTATAGACTATAGAGCATAGACTAGAAAACTGATGGCGGAGTTTAGAAGCTCAGACCCACTTAAGCGTCACTAATTAAGTTATTTCTTCAGCATCCCGATTTAGTTGAAAGGCAAACTATATTTATCTATGGCTCATAATAGCTAACTGCTGCTTTTTTTATTTACTAGATTATCCTGGCAAATGTTGTGTTGCCATATCAATTTTTTTTAAGTATAGCCGACACCGGAGCAGGTGGGTCTCCTATATGGTAAGAGAACACTGCCGCCCATGAACAACCGCGCCACAGTCTACGCATTGGTTGCCAAGTTTTTATGCCACTTAAACGACATTTTTAAGGGCCTCAGATATCCTCACTCACAACAAGTACCACTTCACGCCAAGTATTCTGTGAGCCCGTGTTATCACTTCGGACAAGCCGGCGCAATTAGTGCGTCAGCATATGCTTCAGCATGGCTCTCCCAGGGCTCGTAAATATCGCTATTGAAATAGGATTTGGTAGTGGAAGGGTTTGAAAATTTTTAATTTTTGGTCTGAACAACCCATATGTTCCTAGTCCTAAACGAATTGTTTTCCCGGATTATCTCCACGAATACTTTATGGTACGGTATTAAACTTCAAATTGACATTTAAGTTTGATTTACGAATCGTTTGTATGGGTCAAAAAATTTTTTTTTTTTTTTTGTGAAATCGGTTCCTGTTCTCGAGAATTGAGTTTTGTAGTACATTTAACGGTTCATTATTATGTGATAAAATATTAGTGATATATTCTTATTAGAGACCTAGTGTCTTGTACGATATTCAACAACTTTGCGAAACCACTTAGGTAAGATCCGTAGTTATGACCCTGGGATCTTAAGCGTACCTAACCTAAAAGGTTGGTAACGCACCCGCCGCAGCCTATATTACGATATTAATATTCATGAGTTCACTTTAGTTTAACCAAAATAAGCCAAATTAAAACCTTTTTCGATTATATATAGATATTTTAATAGTCAGTGTTAAAATGATGTCTATGTTGGCAAGATGATCTTGCCACTCTTGACACCGTGACATATAGATAAAAAAGAATCGCCAAATATGTTTTAGCCAACAATTCTGAAACGTCAACACCAGTTTACTTTTTAATTTTTCCTTAAGGCACAATGTTTTTATGGAGACAAAACCGTGAAAATTATTTGAAAACGGTTTCTGTTACTCATACAAAACATGGAATAAATTAAAAATATGCATATAACCTTGAACAGAACAAAATACAAGACAGCTGGTATACCTTATTTTAAATAATTAAAGACATAAACGTAAAAATATTAGTTTATCGACTTCTGGCCGCGATATCTGATCGATATTGCCAAGACGACGTTCTACCAAAATAATAAGAGATTTCATCCGAAGACTTAAAATCTTATATAAATACAAAATTCTTGTGTTGGGGTGTTTTTTGGTAAACTCCTGCGAAACGACTTGGCCGTTTTCTATTTAATTTTGTGTTCAAGACACAAAATTTACTACGTCATAAAATATCTATTGTAATTTTATCATCATCGTCTGTACGTGGGCGGTTTAATCATAAATTAATACACCTGTCCTATTTTTCGTTATATAATATTAAAAAAACACTTCAAATCCATATCACACCACTTTGTTATCAATAACAGGTTATCAATTCCAAATCGAATAAATCTACACAAATCAGATCAAGAAAGCCGTCTTAATTTCGAATCTTGGTTGAGTAAATGAAATTCATTTTCACCAAACTTTTCTTTTGATAACTTCCACTCCCGTTTCGCGAAAGAAAAACTTTTGACACTCATGAAGCAATAATTTTCTTTGTCCCTTCTGAAATTTGATCAAACAGACGGTAATTACGAATTATTAAGCAAAATTTGGAAAGTTACATAAAGTTTTATTACTTCCAAATATTAAACAGCTAATACTTAAGTCAATAGATTTACTGTTCTACTGAAGCTTTGTTAAAATCAAATCTTTTATTAGTGCTCCGTTTCGTTTTTGTAATAATATATTCGCCTTAGCAAAATAGTGATACGATTCTTTAATATTTTTTTTTATTCTGTAGCGGACAACGTAGCAGGTGGGTCTCCTATGTGGTAAGAGAATACCGTCCTATCCGTCCGCTATCCTCATTCACTCAGCGAAACACAGTACAAGTAACGTTTCGCGCTGAGTATTCAATGAGCCCGTGGTATCACTTCGGACGATCCGGCACAATTAGTGATAGCGATAAGCATAGTAAATACTGGATATAAAAGATAATTTATCTCCAACCGACCTTCAATTGGCCGAAAACCAAGTTATCAATTTCACATGCATTTGGCTTTGTTTTATCTCTTCGTCAAGTTAATGGGCTGTCAAACAAATGACAAACTGCCAATTTTTCCTCTTACAATCAATACTTATAATAAATAGAACCTTCACTGAATGTAGGCTTCTAAATACTCATAAGCCTTATAGGCTTTATTAAGCTGAGTTAATTAAATGAAAAATATTTGCCTATTTGTAAATATTATCAATATTTTAACTAAACGAAATTATAAATAATATATCAAAAACCTACACTTATCGCTACTAATATTATATAATTTAAAACTATTTAAGTTAAGAAGAAAAAATACCGCGAGGAGACATGCTGTAGAATATTTTTACGCATTGATTAGGTCGGCTCGTCCGAAGTGATATCACGGGCTCACAGAATACTCAGCGTAAAACGGTACTTGTACTTTGTTTAGCCGAATGAAAATATCGGAGGAAACTAGGCCGCTATTGCGGTGTAAAAATACGGATATAAAACCAAAGTGCGGACTGTGGCGCGGTTGTACATGGGTATCGGTGTTCTTTTACCATATAAAAGACCCAGCTGCTCCGTTGTCCATTATACCATAAAAAAAGTTTTTATCCTTCGTCATCGCCATTACGTTCTAAGATCACTCAGTATTCAAAACAACTTGACATTTCGTTCATAGGCAATAAGAGCCAAGCGCGGTCAAGTTCACATTAACCCATTAGTACATAATGAAATATTTTTTTTTCGAGTGTATTTGACCATTAAATTATATAAAATATTTCATCAATATGAAAGTTTAGATTTTATAGCCCATAATGTATATTTTTATATATTATTTTATATCATTTTATAGCCGGAATATCATACTAACAGTCTTACCACTTCAAATATATATTACACTACTGTTTAAAAAAAATAAACGGTTAGTAAAATAACTACTAAAATAACAACTTTATTGGCGTCCGATTTATCGAACGATATGCACTAATGGGTTAAGAGTTAATTTCTTTACATGTACATATTTTTGATATTAAACGACAACTTATGATAAAGAAGTAGAAACTCGATGCGCGCTTAGCAAGTCGGCACTTCGCCAATAAATTCCCAGCACGAACACAGCAACTCCACTTTGAAAATGTTTTAATGTCGGTTTAAAACGTACTTAAACAAGGCGATACTTCGCGGAGTATTCAAATGCTACAGTTATGCTGCGACTCCAAACATTAATGTCACGCTAATTTGTATATAGAGACTTTTGCTGTCGCTTCCGTAAAGACACTACTTGTGTCATTTCAAAAAGCCTCTATGGCGTATATATTGACAGAAGTTTTTTGAAAACACCCGTGGGAGAGTGATATTGAAGAATGTGCAGACACACTAATTGCACCGACCCGAACGAAGTGATACAAGGGACTCACTCAGCGTGAAATGGTAGTTGTACTTGAAATGGTGCTTCGCTGAGTGAGGATATCGGAGGTCGGTGGTGTGTTCTCTTACCATATAGGAGACCCACCTGCTCCGTTGTCCTCTATACTATATAAAAAAAAGCGAGGTAAAAGTGCAGGAGGCTCCTAGGATAATCGATTCTGTGCCAATTGACGACGGTGGGCCTCGGTTGCGTTGGTGGTCTTATAGGGATATAGCTACGCTTTTTTCTGAATGTCTGCAAGTCGTTTTGGTTGGAAATACCTGTGCTGGCAGCTTATTCCACAAAGTTGTAGTAGGCAGTAGAAAATGCCTTGAAAACGCTCAGTTGAATTACAGTGGAATTACAAACAATGAGTTTAATCGGATGAAAGATTGTATTGTACCTCGATGTTCGCGAAAGAAATTCGGCGGCAGGTATTAATTCAAATTACTCTTCATTTATAAATGCGAAAAAAGATGCTAAGGGAACCAACATCTCTATTTATTCATATGAAATCTAGTTGAATTTGAAATATTAATGTAGTTTTTCGGAATATATCTTTAATAAAATTATGTGTTGGATAACGTCAAAGATTGCTAACAAATCGCTAGGATGAGATATTTTTAATAATAATAACTCAGTAACCTCATTGAGAAGTTCCAATTCTTCCTACGAATCCGCCGAACGAATCGTCAAGCTCACAAAGTTCCTTTTTTGCGAAACTTAAATCTCGTTTATAGTAAGGCAATATGAAAAGCAACCGGTCGCGCATTGTTAAGTGTTTTCAGCGTAAACTCTATCCGATTACGCAATTGTTTCTTTACCAATTCTGCATTTCAACAATAACGGAATGCTACGAACGATTGAGAACTTTTAACATAACTTTATACTTTTGGCATTTGCAACTGAGTTTTAAATAAATTACCTTTATTTATTTAAAACTTACCAATATAAAATAAACAAAATAATAATAATAATTAGGATATACAAAAAGCGGACTGAGGCGCGGTTGTCCATGGGCAGCGGCGGGAGACCCACCCGCTCCGTTGTCCGCTGTAGAATAATAAAAAACATAAAAATTATAAAGGTAAGTTTATAAAGTAGTAGTAGTAGTAGTATTAGTAGTAGTATTAGCGTCGTTTCTCAGCGCTCGCCGTATACACAAATATAATAAAAGAAAAAGTTTGGACCGCTAATACAAAACATTATATTAAAATAAGCAATTTAAAAAATGGAAAACAAAGAGAAGGCGTTGGTTGAACACATAAATTACAATTATCAAATTAAGAAGAATTTAATGATAGATGAATGCCGCTGTAGTGGCGTAAAAAGCCGGCAACACAACCAATGCGTGGACTGTGGCGCGGTTGTTCACTTAGCATATAGGAGACCCACTTTCTCCGTTGTCCGTTGCTATAGAATAATAAAAAAATATAGAAAATCCATACAACATTTGTATAGATTATTTTTAGTTGAAACATGCTAACTAGGTCAGTAAGATAGTATCAGACATCCGTTGTGTTGATTGGATAGTCAACAGGTGATACCGATTATCACTCACCGGCCATATTGCTTGGTTAAGCTTAAGCTTCAATTGACAGAAGCTACAGATCGGAAACCTTCATTAACCGACGAGAGTTGACGCCGCGAAATTTTTAAATTTTTCTTCATTTTTAAATCAATTCCAACGATCGCCATGTTTTAAGAATTTTTAAATGGCCTCTAAGATTCTATAATGAATCATCCATAATGAATTAACCTAAGTCCAGGTTTTAGTTAGACATAGAAATGTTGGGTATGTTTAAGTGAATAATAGGTCTTTACCTATGAAATTGCAGTTCTGCAGTACTGGCCATTTCAAATAAAAATAATTTTTGTTTGGCTAATAATTTTAATTCCAAACTAGAATGAATGAATTCTTTGAAGAATTTGTTGCCTCAATAAACTACCAGTGTGTTGGCAAAGATGCATTGATTTCATGAGTGATTACTTCGATTAAAACAAAAAATACATGAAAAAAACCGTTTAAATTTTGAAAGACCTATTAATTATAAATTTATTTGCATTAAACTTGATAGTTTTCATGGTGTTACAATAGGCATACAGTGCCAACATTGTTTATGAGAATACTTATTTGCATACAAACCACCCTTTTAAGTTCAAACCAATAATTGATTATATTATTATATTATATCAAGTCAACATTT
>DWCF01004042.1:0-17661 GCA_018230265.1 Delias oraia
TTCTTTTATTGCAGAGAAACTCAGTTGTGTTTTATTGAAAGTTGTTCCAAATAACTACAAGCAAAATCCATCTTTTATAAAACGACATTTGCATTACGATTTATAAGAAATTAAAATGTTCATAAAAATGGAAATGTAATTTAAAAAATAATTAAAAACTAAACAAATAAATACTAGGTATTTATATTCGATGTCAGAATCTTTATTTAAACACATCTTCAGTATAAATAGTAAAAATATTAATTGTGAGAGTCTCGTTGCTAAATGGTTTAATAAATCTACCATGAAGCGAGAGGTATCAAAGGACAAATAAAAATTATAATTTAATTTATAATTTATTCGGTCTCTGGAAGGGCTTAACAGTGTCGGGCGAGTATTGGAATCTTGTCAAAAAATTTAATTAAGAAAGCTTATTATAACACAAATCAATACACAGACGACAAAATTGCATGGAAACTTCTGCACAAACACCAACTAGTACGTTTTAAACTAGCAAACATAAATAAACCAACTATTGTAAATTTGGCGATTTAAAAAAAGTCCCTATGAGTTTCTTGTTGGTTCCTCTCGTAGAAGTATATCTTCCGAACCAATGGTAGCTTTACTATTATAAATTGACTTGCCCCTTAAGGGGCCTATTTGAATTAATGTAATTTGAGTGAGTGAGGATACCTCAGACCCTTAAAATACCACTTAAATGGCGTATAAAACCGGCAACACAATGCGCGGTTGTCCATGGACGACGGTGTCCTCTTACCATATAGGAAACCCACCTGCTACGTTATACTCTATAATAAATAAATAATTTCTATAGAAATACGTAGATAAAATTAAATAAATAAATGTATTTAAATTAGTACACTTTCAATCGTTTCGTAATAAAACATTGTCTTATGATACTATACATTAGAATAATAAAGTCATTTTCTCGGTGCATCAATATTCAAATAGATATTAGTAATGGCTCATAAAATGTAATTGTAGTACCGCTCGATCCATCACAATTATTATCTCCGATAATGACCGAATTGCTTAATAAGTGTGAAATTATAAGCTCACGTTCGTAAATTTGAATCATTTATATCTTAAGATTTTGCTGTTTCTTCTCTCGACCCCCTAAATAACGATATATAAAAACTTTATAATTAAAAAACTAATATATAATTTATTAATTACCTCTAATACATTTTGATTAAAATTGTCATAGGAAGATACAAAATATAAGTAGTTTGTGAAAGGTGTGTGTAGTAGGCGAAAATAGATACCATGGGATCACAGAATACTCAACGTAAAATGGTACTTATACTGTGTTTCGCAGAGTGAGGATATTGGAAGCTGGCATAAAAGCGGGCAATACAACCAATGCGCGGACTGTGGGGCGGTTGTTCCTGGGCGACGATTTTACTTACCATATAGGAATGGTAAGACCCACCTGCTCCGTTGTCCGCTATAGAATCAAAAAAGTACTACGCAACAGCATATTATAAAAGTTTTATCTGCCTAGTTAGAAGATTGCGTCTTTACGAATCATTTTTCTTCCATTAAAACGATAAGTAGTCATTTTTAAGTGCCATTAACTAGCGTTTCATAGACGAAACATTAGAATGTAATCTATCTTCTGTTTCAAAATTGTGTGACAGGAAAATAGACGTTATTAGCCTTGCAATAGGTATTCTCATTGTTTGTGTAATTATATTTAAGTTACTAAATAAATTTGAGTGGCCTTCTTCGTAATAAATTCTCAGTGAAAGGTACATTTTCGAAATCAGTTCATATCTTATTTAGTTAGATAAATTAGAGACAATATTGCCAATTACATTTCTAGAGTTGGTCACGGAATCAAATTTAATTTAATCGAGATCCCTCCATCATTCAAATAGACTATGAGAAAATCTGTTGAAATAAAATATATCAAAATTTGTATAACTTTCGGTTTATACAACGAAAATTAATTTATTTTAAAAATAACTTTACAACTAACAAGACTGAATCGAGTGTAATTTATTATTGTTCCAAATGTACCTACTTGTAAAACTTAAAAAATTAAATTTATTGTGTTATTATTGTATTATTATATTGTATTATTATTAATTATTAATCTCCCAATAGTCTTGAAATATATTTTTTCATTGTATTTGTTAAATTAAAAAAGTTGAGTGTTCTATATGTAGTTTCCATAAGTACCTATATTAATTTTATTAAGTATTTAATAATTGTGTCACTCATTACCTAAAGCTCCTGTTATATGTTGGCCTTGGTTGATACCTAAGATAGTCTGTTATACGAACATAAAGTCGATTATATTCTTTCTATTGTGTGAAGGGCTAAATGTCAACATCCTGAGGACTTTTCCTATTTATAAATATCATCCTCGACTTATCTCTACATAAAAATTGTCGTTATATCGTGCACTAAAAACAGTAAAAGTTTATTTTAGCACGAGAAAACCTGTTTTGTCAGTTAGTATATCAAAAAATACGCAGCGTCAAACGGTATTTATACTAGGTTTCGCAGAGTGAGTGAGGATACCTGAGGCCCTTAAAATTACCGCTAAAACGGCAAAAAAAGCCGGCAACACAACAAATGCGTGGAGTGTGGCACAGTTGTCCATGGGCGTCAGTGTTCTCATACCATATAGGAGACCTGCCTGCTCAGTTGTCTGCTATAGAATAAAATAAGATTTGTATTTAGCTAGATTAATGTCATAATTTTTACAGATAAAAATTAAATGTTTTTTATCTATGTAAAGAAATCATTAGTGACACAGAAAAGTGTTCTAGTCAATTTGTTTTTTTTATAAAAACTTTTTGCAGTTTTTACGGCTGTCATAAGTGAAACTTGACATATGTCATTACAGCAAATATAATTTCGAAAACAGTGAAAATGTTAAGAATAGTGAGGCTTCCTTTGCGATTTTGTAAAAGTAATGCTAGAATATATGAAAAACTTATATGTTACGCGTTAGTGTATGTTATTACTCCATGTTTTTTTATATTTGAGATTGCACTCGTTCGGCCGATTGTCATTAAACATTATAACTATGGAGGTTTTATGCACAGTTTTCACATCGTCTGTGCTACATTCTGCTTCTTGAATGTCGTCGGCAACATGGTCATGAGCATTTTCACTGACACTACTGTAAAAAGGAGCACTCAAATGGGTGATACATATTGTAACATCTGCAAAGTCAATCGTCCACCGATGGCTTGGCATTGTAAGCTGTGCAATGTTTGTATTCTTCGGCGTGATCATCACTGCTTTTTTCTCTCAAGATGCATCGGATTATACAACCAGCGATACTTCATCCTTTACCTGACGTACATTTTCATATCTTTGATTTACTCCGCGATCTATAACTACTACTACGTTCTAACAAGGATAGAAGAGCATGACCTTTTTATTTCTGCGTTTCGCATTGTCAATCCATTCTTCAGATACTTATTTACAGAACCTGCTTCAATTAAAGATGTTTACGTGATGTTCTTATTCCTGAACGCTGGCCTTGTATTCTGGTCTGGATTATTATTTATTTATCATTTAAGAAATGCCATAAGAGGCGTTGTGGCGAGAGATTCAAAGTTGAAAAGAAGAGTAAACATGGACAAAATTAAAGAAAATTTGAGGAATACTTTTGGTTTACGATGGTATTTTGCAATCGTTTGTCCATTGTCAGATAGTCCACTACCTCAGGAGTACGTCATGAAGAATATATAAAAATAGGTTACTTATAAAATACGTTAAGTAATGGAACATATAAAAATTATTAAATTTATATTATAGCTGAAAAATAGGTTTAGCGTTAACAGTAATACTTATATTTATATTAGTAAATGCTTTTGAAATACGGTAGTTCAAATGTCTTAAAATCGATTGTGTCATCAATTGTTGTTACTTAAATAGATTGGAGATCAGGACAAATAAATATAAACTCAGAAGCTTTTCATTATAGTATGACTGTTAGGTAATATTCTATACATAGTTAAGATTTCGATCACAGCCTTTTCGGTTAGGAACCTTTGTCCGAATCACGATTGCATTATTCTAGCAAGTTTTAATAGCACAATAGTCTGTCATGTTATTGTAAACTATGTCAATTAAAAAATAATTTTTCTTTTAAAAACGATTGAGAATTATTATCTTAACTAAATTTCTGCCTTTCTGTTAAAACAAACTGTTTTTGGACAAAAATAATCTGTACCTATTCAAAATGCCTTAAATAAACCCAAAAACATGTCGAATTGATAACCACTTTTTAGATTTATTTAAAGATAAAATAATAAAAAGGTTTTATTTAGATAGAAGTTTTGGTTTTTTTAAAAACGAACTATAACTCGCATGTGACTTACTTGCTCTTATCAAAGGTCTCAGGTAGGTGTATATTTTAAAATGAATCATTTTGATTTTGAATTGATTAATTGATATTTTATACGTTTTTTACTTTAACAAAAAATTACCGAGAAATCTTATAAGAATACTATAATTTATCTTACACGCAGTTTGAAACATCGTCAGGCCACAACTTTGAAGTTAAATAAAAATGAAATCACAAAAAAATTATAGAATTGAATGCACCTGGAATATCATAATTCGTTATAAGTAAGGCTAAATACTAAATAATAATTATTAATATGATTTATTATGATCTAATTCTTAACAAATTAAAAGTTACAGAATACTCAGCGTGAAATGGTAGTTGTACTTGAAATAGTACTTCTACTGTGTTTAGCTGAGTGCGTGAGTGGAGTTATAAGCGGCATAAAAATCCGGTAACCGAACCAATGCCCGGACTGTAGCGCGATTGTCCATGGGCAGCATGATTCTCTTGTGGTATAGGAGAACCACCCTCTCCGTCATCCGCTATACCATAAAAAAGAAGATAATGAGCCATTCAGAAAAGGTCAGAGATAGATCTTATATAAAGAATGTTCGTGAATAAGGATAAGTAAGCAATAGTTCAACATCATCAGCTGTTACATAATTTTAATGGGCTCACGTAAACCAGTAATAGTCGCAAGCTCACGCGAAAGAGTACCGCTGCAGATCCCGTTACTTTTCTATTTGTATCCTGTCTATACAATGATTTAACAAGTTTCTAAAGCCGTTGACAGTAATCACAGAACACCTATTTAACTATATTATTCTTTTATTTTTTATTCTATAGCGGCGGAGCAGGTGGGTCTCCTATATGCTAAGAAAACACCGCCGCCTGTCACAAACCGCGCCACAGTCCGCGTATTGTTTGTGTTGTCGGCTTTTTAAGCGGCACTTTTAAGCACCGTTTCAATTTGACTATTCTGTGATATATCTCCATATCTTCCATTCTGATGTGTCAGTACTAAGGTCATTGCTACAATAAATACAACATTGATGATATTAAATGTAACATTTTGCTAAGTTAAATAGGAAAAGCTTGTTAAATTCTATTCAATGAATCTTACTAAACCGAACTAATACCAGATTGACAAACCTTTTCGTAATTCAGAATGAGGCTTCAAAACAAACATCACGTTGGAGTATTAAGTGATACCTTATATGGGGCGACTCGTGACGGACAAATGTCGCCGATATGTCGTGAAGTCTAAAGAAGATTATTAACTCGTGTACATCACTGTAAACAAGCTCAGATATTTGTGGCTTTTGTAATATTTTGTAACCACTAGTATTTATGCTTGAAAAACACGGATATGTATTCTATACCATAAAGCATGGAACTCCAAAAAAAAATCAAGAATTATTTTCTCTGTGTAAATTAAAAAATAATAATAGACCGTAAAATGTTTATTATTTTCTATTAGCAAACGTATTAATGAGAATTTATATCCGTTCATACCGAGTATCACTTTTATCTTAGTAATAATTAATCTATACGTTTAGATATATAAAAAATAAACAAAATATGACAATCTTTCATTATATTTCATCAATATATTTTTTAGATTTAATTCTAAAAAATCTATATAACACCGGAAATTGTGGTTTTGACGTAGTTTTAAGTGTTTCCGTTCATTTGAGTTTCTATATGGGTATAGATTTCATAATCAGAATGTTAGGTGTGTGATACGCCTTTTAATGAGCACGCGATATAAAAATACAAAACAAAATCGTTGATTGTGTTTCCGTGTGTGATTTCTAAATGTTCAGTGGAGGAAACCGTTGTACGGAAGTTGGTTTGCAAGCTGTACTTAAACGAATCGAATGTTCCGCTTGGTACTTATAATTTAAATACAGTTACATTGCTTTTTCAGAGAGAATTTCCTTACAATTCTAGGAGTGAACTTTCCTCACACTAGTAAAAAGTAGTAAAAGTATATATATTTGTAGCTTTATTATATATAAATATATATTTATATATTACACGGGCTCACAAATAACTCAGCGGGAAATGGTAGTTCTACTTAAAACGATTCTTCTGTGTTTCGCTGAGTGAGTGAAGATATCGAAGACCCTTAAATATGCCGCTTAAGTTCTGTAAAAAGCTGGCAAAACAACCAATGCGCGGATTATGCCGCGGTTGTCCATGGGTACCGGTGTTACCATACCATATAGATTATAGAAAACCCAACCGTTGTCCGCTATACCATACAAAAGGTAATACGATAGAACACTTAACATTCGTTCTGACATATGTATTATAATTTTGATAAAAATATAACAATTTATTTCTATATAATCTTTAGCTCTTTCTACTGTAATTTAAAGAATAAGTTTAAAATAAATGTGAACCATCATAATCGACAAAATTATCAATTGTAAAAGGAAAAACACGTCTTGATTTTACTTATATATTTAATTGGCAGACATGAAAAGTCAGACAGTTAAGTATATTTATAAAACTAATTACATTTTAATTATTTAATAACTGCGGTCAGTACATATAGAGTACAATGTATTTCATTACACATTTAAATTATTATATTATTCAAATTATTATTATCTATTGATTCAATGTTGTACAGGTTCTAAAGCAATCTTCTTTAAGTAAAATTGTTTTGTATGGATGAATTAAATATTTCGTTTGGTTCTATTCCTATCGCAATAGCTAACAACAAGCTGATAGGCTCCCGAGAGGATAATAACATAAACTCAGATGGTAGGGTTCTGTGTAGGGACCGCAATAACAACCGCCTCCGCCGTATACGGAGGCGAGAACCAGACTCACCCCGGTGAGCTTCCGACCGGCTGCTCAGGCGGCCCATGATCCCGTGACGGCACAAGCCGAGGTTCGTGTCTCGCAGGAGACACCCTTGGGCTAATCGCGGATAGAAATCAAATTCACGGTGAGCCTATGGCTCAGCCCGAAAGACCGTGTGAAGCTGTGATGGCTGTATGGCCGGCAATAAATAGCAAAAAAAAATATTTTTCTATACATATAGGTTTAAGTTTTAAAAATACCTTATCCATAACAACCAATAAAATTTGAGATTAAAATTGTTCTCATATTACATTTTGAGAGCCTCGTATCTAAGTGGTTTATTAAATGTACCACGCAACAAGCGGTATCGGGTTTAAATCCCAGTCCGGAAAATTGTAATTTATTCAGTCAATTATTTCGACAGTGGCAAAACACTGTCACACCCGTGGGAGAGCCATGTTAAAGCATATACAGATGCACAAATTAGGCCGGCTCGTCCGAAGTGATGGGCTCACAGAATAATCAATGTGAAATAATAGTTGCACCTTCTTGAAACGGTGCAGCTACTGGGTTTCGCTAAGTGAGTGTGGATATCAGAGGCCCTTAAACATTGCGCTTAAGTGGCGTAAAAAGACGGCAACACAGCCAAAAGACGTCAACACAACCAATGCGCGTAGTATGGCGCGGTATATGAGACTCACCTGCTCCGTTGTCCGTTATACGATAAAAAAGATTGTAAACAAATGTGAATAAAAAATATTGCGGTAATGCGATTTAAATGGTTATTATGACATAGCATTTTGCAAATGTACCTAATCTGAAGAGCTGTCGCTAATTCGTTTTCACGTAACACATGAAGATGTTAAAATGGAATGTTTTGACCACAAAATAATCAAGAATATTGAGTACATGTTGGAACGAATGAAAACCACAATAAATTGCAATTCAGTGACAAAACGGTTCGTATTTATGAAGTCTATGATTATTTGATATCATTAATATAAATTGTATTATCCTGTAATATTTACATTTACGTGATATGTATTTTTAAATTAAAAAATCCTTATTTTAATCCATAATCGTCTTTTTTTGGTGGCAATTCTCGAGTGGTGGGCAACCGCTGGATCCAGATCGCTCAAGTTCGTAATAGGTGGGCGTCTTTGGGTGAGGCATATGTCATGGTGACAAATGAGCAAGATGCTCACCTAGGACAAGTGGTCCTCCGTCCATGGACACTCCCAGCCCATGCAGAGCGATGCGGGTGCATTTCCGGTCGTTAAGGAAAGCTTTTAATTAATTGTATCACAATAACAAACTTTCGCATTACTTCACAAGGAACGGATATAAATGAATCGAAACTCGAAAAAAAATCTAGGCTTAATAGTTTCTAGTGATTTTAAGTATTTAGTAATTTATTTAAAGTTTTTATTGTTATTTCGTCCGATTGCAATAGATTTCAATATTGTAATTAAATTTGAAGTGGTTCTCAGTCACAGTACCTAGGTTGCTTTAAAATGTTAATAAAAACTGAAATGTTGTGCCATCAACTTTACTATTCTTTGCGGAAATAATGTTGCGTATATAGTCAGAAGAAACAGGAAAGTTAGTACCGGACCATTACAAGATTTGTATAAAGATTTATATTACAGCTAAGCTGTGCTGAATAATAAAGAATGTTCTCCTAAACAGCATAAATAAACGTGACATTTAACGATTCTTATACTCTGATCATTTTATTTACCTTACCCTGTTTCAATTGACCTTCTGTGTCTATAAATATCAATAATGTCAGGATAATATAGGAAACAAGTGACCAATAATACAAAACGAACGAATTTTGCTGAATTTCATCATCGAACATCAAGGCGGAATATAAAGTTTAATCCGTATCACCTCGACGGATTTGGTTCTACAGCTGAGCGTATTTCGAAAGCATTAGATGATTCTAAACCAAGGTATTGGTATTCTCTTTTTGTAGTTTCCTAGGAACCATACCTATATCTTAAATACAACCGAGATATATCCTTTTCTGTTTTCCTATGATTGTATAATAGAAGTATTACTTGTTTAAAGTTTATTTAAATAAAAAATACGTAACGTTAAATGAATGAACGTTAATCTATTCCCATCAAAGGG
Source organism: Delias oraia (assembly GCA_018230265.1). Classification (NCBI taxonomy): domain Eukaryota; kingdom Metazoa; phylum Arthropoda; class Insecta; order Lepidoptera; family Pieridae; genus Delias; species Delias oraia. The sequence continues at coordinate 9,269 of DWCF01004042.1, forward strand.
GGAGTATCTTTTGAATCTTCATGTACATTCAATCAAGAGAAAGCTGTTTTTCCCATAGAAATAGTTAACGGTTACATAAACAATAATTAAATTTAATTATGGCACAAAATGCTAATGGAACCCGTGTCTTGTATAAGTAACAACTGATTGATGGGTTCGTTACGTAAACAGACCTGTTTATGTGACACTTCTTTTCAAAAATACTTCGAGCATTTATCTTATAAGCTGTTGGTTTTAGAACCAATATTATGAAATTAATTATCCACAACCATTTGGAACATCTGTATACAGTTTTCTTAAGATTATGTTTTTTCATTCTATTTTATTAAGGAATTAGTTGTATCTAAGAGAAATTGCATGAGAAATGTAATATTTTTATATGGTGAAGTGAATATTTATCCTAAAAATATATATTACATAGGAGTATTAGTAACATAGCATCAATGACTAGATTGTTTTAAGTTTTATACCTACCTATAATACGTAAATTTTAAGCAGAAACTGTTTGGTATAGTGCATAATTAAAGGCAACCGATATAAGTCACTCCAAGTCACTCGAGTGGCGATCGCGTACCGGAAACCGCAGAGAGGGACGTCCCGCCACGCGATGGAAACACCATCTCATGAAGGTCGCGGGCAACCGCTGGATCCAGATCGCTCGAGATAGTAATAGGTGGGCGTCTTTGGGGGAGGCTTATGTCCAGCAGTGGACTTGATAGGCTTATGATAATGATATTAGTCAATGAAACGTAATCAATTGTTATGCGATTAAAATTCACAAAGCCAAAATAACAGTTCCAAAATTATAATTGTGGAAATACTCAAATTGGCTGATAAGGACTAGTCAAAGCTATAAAACATGCATTACAACATTCATTAAATAAATAAAACTAACACTACAGCTTGAATCCCGCTCAACATACACAGGCAGACATAATTACATTCAATTTTCTAATTGTCGACCATAAACTAAATAGAGCAAGTAACATTTACTTCTTAAACTTTTATATCTATAATTTATTAATACTTAAAACAATGTTCTAATGGAAAAATATATTTTGCGTAAACAACATTTGAAGAACCTATAATATTTAAATGCATTTAAGTAGGTGATAAAATAAATGCGACATTTCCCAAAATCTCGTTAGACCGGCTTCTAATCGACATTTGACTCATTCCCTTTACTTAACTTGTCTAAAATAAAGCCTTTTAAATATATATAAACTATTTTTATAAATATTATAAACCTTAAAAAAATATGAATTTTTCATATTCATGGTTCATTATTTAGAAAATTTTCCGTCGATTGGATGAGTTCGAATTCCAAAGAGATAAAGGCTTTTTTTATTGGGTAAAACGTAGGGCTTTCTCATTTCTATGTTTCTATATCTATTTAATATTATTGATGATTTCTGATAGGTTTCAATTTTAAAAAATTGTATTAAACTTACAACGCTAGAAGATTAATTTAAACCTAAAACGAATCAAAATGTACAAATATTTATAAACAGAAGCTGTGAAAATTGAAAACATTACTTTTTTGTGAAAATCAGCTGCCAGCAGGAGTCCAAACTTAAATGCCGGCATCGCACTTGGACTCTGCAAAGGCTGGAGGTGTCCATGGGCATAAGCCCGCTTGCCCTGCGTGAGCCTCCTGCCCATTTATTGCCACCAATTAAATGTAAAAAATATATTTGAAGGCTTAGCTCTCCTAAGCGTATTATATTTATAGTTGTCTTAAAATACTTCGTTCTCATAAACTCTTCAGACAATTAAAGAACTAAATTAATCTAATTCAAGGTCTTGGTATCCTGAGTCTATTTCCTAATATATCCGCTTACATTGAAGGTCAATAAAACCAAATCTTTCACAAATATATACCCTTGATTTGTAGCATTTTCCTTGCACAGTATGATAACATATTGCTTAATTCGATTTATACTTTGGTAAAACGTGTAGCTATTCCGGTATTGAGATAGGTACGTGAAATCTACTTTTGCCGAATCCCATAGATTTGTCTACAATGCATTTGTCAATGTTGGAAAAAATTTGTCACGCTCATTTATTGCTTAGTGGTGTGTAGAAAATGGCCTAGTTTATACTTACTTGGGCACAGAGTTATACGGCTACTAGTCTAATACGGAACTGTTATAAATAACTAATAGGAAATGTTTTTTTTATATTTATATACAATTTTAATCAGTTTGAAAGGAAACAGTTGCTTTCATTTGTAACTTTTTCCACATTTAGGCGTAGCAATTTAATTCGGACAGTATATATTTACAGATTTTGCCATAATTTGGAAAGAAGGCAAGTTTGAAACTGCTTTGCCTAGACGTGGTATTAGTATTTCTGGTGCATAGTTGAGGAAGCTCTCACTAGATGTATTACATAAAATTCTAACCCTTTTGCATAGAGTTAAAAATTAAAACGTAGGGTTTTTCGACAGATATTAAATTATTACATAAAATTTTAACCCTTTTGCATAGAGTTAAAAATTAAAACGTAGGGTTTTTCGACAGATATTAAATAACTCATTGTCTTTTTATTTACGTCTTAAAGTTACATTTACGTTTAAATATTTTTTAATAATAATTTCTTACATGAGGATATTAAATACAAATTTAGTATTTATTTTATAAAAATAATTAGTAATTATATATGTTACATTATAGTTTACTTTTTTATGGTATAGCGGAAAACGGACCAGGCAGGTCTTCTGTATGATAATAACACCGCTGACCAAAGACAACCGCGCCACAATCCGCGCATTGCTTGTGTTGCTGGCTTTTTACGCCACTTAAGCGGCCTTTTTAAGGGCCTCCGATATTCTCATTCACTCAGCCAAACACAGTAGAAGCACCGCTTTAAGTAACTATAATTTAACGTTGAATATTCTGGAAGCCCGTAGTATCACTTCGGACGAGCCGGCTCAATTAGTGCGTCAGCGTATGCTTCAGCGTGGCTCTCTCACAGGCGAGTTCTAGTTATATATATGATATTATAGTTCTCTCTCTAGCCATCATAAGAAATGATCATCAAGAAGATACACCAAACAATAGCATTTACATTGGCTATTAAATTATTGTAAAGATACGCTGAGTCACCAGTGTTTTTGTTACTAAAGGTCAGTACCGCTGTTATATAACGTCTTGTCACAAAATACGTTGCTTTTGTTTACAAATAAAAACATTTGACTATCAATCAAACCGACACGATACGAACATAAATACTTTTAATTTGTTTAACTTCACTACTCCATGAATGTATCTATATCTCCTTGAACTACAATCAAGGAGAGAACATTAAAATCATATTTTTTATGCAAAGTCTCATATGTTTTATACTAAAAAAATTTCATGAATCTGAATCATTTACTAAAAATGATTCAGCAATTTAACTCTATATTCATGTCAAAGATTTACAGCAATTCGGAAATTGACTGTGTAAATAATTAAAAACTTAACAATTTTTAGAGGCTCACCGAGGATAAAAGGTCCTTCGGTTATGGACTCTCTAGATCAGAAAGCCCACGGGTGCGTTGTTGGTTTTTTAGGAGATAGATTACCCTTTTTTATTAAAAAAATCTTAAAGACATTTTAATAATATTCTAATTAAGCAACAATACCATTTTTGAAATCAATTTGTATTCATTTGGGATTTGTAGCCACTTTTAAACAGAGGTAAGCTGAATTTTAGTATTCAATTATAATTACTAACAATTGAAAGGAGCATTTAATTTTAAATCAAAACGTCAATTTAAAAAAAAAGATTGTTAAGATGTTATCTATAAAGCTGTTATGTCGTGTTTTGATACTCCGGTATCAGATGAATATTAACTTAAAAAACTCGTTTTGTGCGAAAATTGAAAGTTGCATGTGGCGTTTGAGTTTGAAACATCCGGACAAAGACTTCTTGGCCCATAATCACAATGATCGGATCAATAAAAAGCTTTTTTTACATTAAATTTATAATTATAGGTAAATATAAATATTTATACACATACAAATAATTAAAAATAAATATGCACTTGTTCAATAGGTCTTATATTAATTTGTTTTTTAAGTATTGATTTGTCAACTCTTATAACCCCCTTGTACACTAACAAAATAAGATTTAAATAGATTCTAAAATATTAAAGAAGTATACAATGTTATTAAAAAAAATTCCTAACATTTAAGTATTTTAGTTGTGGTTACTTTTTTATGGTTACTTTTTTAGGTTATATCTGAAGAATTAATGGCGAAAAAAATATAGAAACATACATGAACTATAAAGAAACGATTTATCTATACATCCGTGAAAAAGGATATTTCGTTTTTCTTATTTACTAACCTTAATTTATTAGGAAAATGGTCAAAATAGTTCTCCGTTAAATCAAAAAATATCACCTTCAGATTTCAACCGGAAATAAGCAACACCGTAAATTTTTACCATACTTGACATTTTTGTATAGTGTAATTGCCGTAATTACAGGAAACATTATATAGAATGACACGTGTTATATTGCTTCCTTTATTACGTATGTTTTATGTTCCTTACATTTATCTACTGTCTAAGAAAGAAATTGCAATTAAATAGATATAAGACTTATTTTTTTACGGATTGTAATTTAAATAAAGTACACCATGTGTTGCTGTAAGAAATAAGTTTTATTTCAGTATTTATTTTATTTTATTTTTATTTATTTCATTATATTTATTTACAAATTATGTAAAACACAACAACAGACCACAACTCACCTAAAAATAGAAAAAAAAATTTTTTAACAAGAAAATTCGTATTTTTATGACGTCTGTCATATTTTATACGTTTTTTTACCAGACAACTATATATATTAAAGACGTATATTTTGTATAGATACATAGAGTAAAACACTTGTTGATACAATTAGTTACATACATCTCAATTCGATTTACATAAAGTAAATTGAATTTATTAACAGATAATTTTCAAACAATTTTCCCCCACGTTTTACCTCCTGAGCTTCCAAAACCAAAAGGTTATGATTGTGCTTGGAAAAAATCGTGGGAAGATCTTAAAGCATTGAATAAACATGCTTTATCTACATTAATGTAGAGGTCGAGTAATCGCACTCAATTTGTGTCGTAACTTGAAGCTAGTTGAAGGTTGTACGGTGGAATTTATTTTGTGGGTTTTGTGTGGGGTACTGTCACAGACAATTGATATATTCCTTAACTTGTACTTAACAAACATATGACTTTAAGGGTCAATCACTGAGTACAGCTTATTATGGAGGTTCTATTTACACCAAAAGTACGCAGTTTTAAAATAATATTTGTATAAAATTGTATGCATTATCGAATTTATACCTTCCCGTCATATATTTCTCTCTAGGTCTTTAGTGTCTAATACTATAATAACAAAATTTGAGGGTAGTTGCTCTATTTTTTTTATTACTGGGCAAAAATTATAAAATTTCACTTGATTTATGAAGTTATCTATAAAAGTTGTCTCTGTACTAATTGAAAACCTTACACTTAAATTAGTATCATAGTATATCTAACTCCTTGTTGGTATAAAACGCGTCTCACTACATTATATTACATTATCCACACGTGTATTTGTGAAACAAGTCTGTAACTGGTAACTGAAACAACACTATATTTTTGTTACGAGTAAAGCCATGGAAATTAAATAAAAATTATTTAAGATTGTTTAATAGTCAATTGGAAAATAATTCAATTCGAAATTTGTCCTACATTCAAGTGATTAAATTTATTGACAATGGGTGCAAAGACAAAGCAGTAAATGTAGCGTTCGAAGAAGCAAAAAGCACGATTTTGACAAGGATAAGATGATTCACCATAATTAAAACAAAAAGTAATTTTGTTATTAAAAACGTTAAGGTTTTAGCGTAGTCACGAAGTTTAGAAACGATGCAAAGTTTGTTGTAATAAGTGGATATAGGGAACCATTGCGTCTTAAAAGCAGTACCGCAGCACAGAATACTTAGTGTGAAATAGTAGTTGAACTTGAAACGGTGCCTCTACTGTATGCTGGACGAGTGAGTATATCGGAAGCTTTTAAAAATGCCGTGTAAGTGGCGTAAAAAACCAGCAACACGACCAATGCGTGGTATATGCCGCGGTTGTCCATGGGCGGCGATGGTCTCTTACCATCTATTGCTCCGATGTCCGCTTTACTTTAAAAAAACATAATAAGGGAGTAGGTAATCATGAATGAGAATAAATGACATTATACATACCTCGTTGAATATGCGTCAACAAAAACTTTCATCGGATTAATTGTGCATTTTAAATTTTGTGAAACTTTCTTGGTTAAAATAATCACATCGGTCTTAATCTTACCTGTAACAAGTATTATTAAATTAATTATAAAATATATGAGACATCAATTACGTAACTTTAAATTATGCCTTCTATGTGGCTACATGGTCCGTGCACAAGAAAATCCTGACTTTTTCTGAATCCGAATTCAAAAATTGATTTATAGCACAAATCTAGAATACATCTAATAAATAAATCTAGAGATCTATTTATTTCATTTTATTGTCCTAAATATTTGATTTTTTTATAAATACAGAGATAAACGAGCAGGATACTCACCTAGGACGAACGGTCCTTCGCCCATGGACACTCCCAGCCCTAACAGGCTGCGACCACGTTATCAGCTTTAAGTTAATAATAGCCTTTTTTGGCAGCCATGAATATATCACTATTGGATTTAATGTTTTTTTTAAAGTATTTTATCTAATTGGGAGTGAAGCTGTATTAAATTGTCGGGATGTAGCAACAGTGTGACCAATGGACAAAAAGATGGCGACCGGAACTATATAAACGTTTCGAAATGCTTCCGTAACAGTGCCACGTAAACAATGTAAGTATTGACTATTGTGCGAAACATAGTCTGTTTTATTGTTGTCTATTGTATGGAACTGTAAATTACTATAATACTGTAATTTTGTTTCACAATTGATATGCATTTTTGAAACAAAGCTTACTCTAAAAATTTATTTCTATGTTATATAATATATAACCACTTATTTGTATTTATAATTATTTACGCCAAAAAAATTTATTTAAATTTATTATTTAATCTACACCAATTGCTAACTAATAAAGAAGAGATCGCATTGAAGAGATTTATATTAAGAAAGTATTTTATTATAGATACTCTCGAGTTCAGATATAACATAACTAAGTGAAATATCAGATAATATTTCGATAAATTTCAGATGAGGAATCAAAGCAATATGAGGTGCTAGTACGTATTAAAGATTCGATTTAGAACGAATAATCTATTAAGATTTGTAAAGATGTTAATTTTTAAGCACTAATTATTCATCTTGTGCAATTTGTATTTCGTAAGATTTATTAAAAGTAAATTGCGTACATCTTTTAGCTTACCTAAAGTCTGCAATATTCAGCGAACCACAAAATTGACTCGAAATTACAATTTAAATTTTCTCATTAAAACTGTAATGGTCTTGAAGCACAGTTGTAATTTAAAATTAAGTCCACGACAGACGTTTTATATTCAATGACTGACAGTTTTTATATGTAGTATTGTGATGAACTGGAAGTTACATTACCGAGGAATTAAATATTCTCTCTCCGGTCGGTCACTCATGTCTGAGATTTGTGATCAGTATCAGGGTTGCTAACTTTCATGCTATTAGGCAATTTATAATTTCTCTGGAAGGGCTTGACAGTGGCCGGACGAGTGTGTCTTAATACTGTCGTACCAATGGGAGAGCCATGCTGATGCATTAATTGAGCCGGCTCGCCCGAAATGATATCACGGGCTCACAGAATTCTCAGCGTGAAATGGTAGTTCTACTTTAAACGGTACTTCTACTTTGGTGGTGTTTTCTTACCGTATATGAGACCTACTTGCTCTGTCGTCCGCTATACCATAAAAAATTGACTTTGTCAGAGTTAGAAATTTGACGTCATGGATGTATTTGGACCCCAACATTTTCTTAACAACTTTTGCATTATTTGTTTACATAATCTATAATGTTATGCAATTTTTAGACTTATTATAATTAATTACATGTTTAAATTTTCGGCTTTACCTCGGTTTTTTATTGCGTTTCATTGTTTTATTAAAACTTCCTCTTCACTGAATATAAAACAAGGGATTACTAATCGTCTTCTAAAACAAATTATACATCTTTTATCTTACCGCAAATAAAACCCGGATATAAATAATGCGTTGTAGTGATGATAAAGAGAATTCATATTGTTCTTTATAATAAAATGATCAAATTTCTAACAATTTTTTAATAAAGTGCACGTCATAAAAACAATTCACTAAGAGGAAGTAAATATAAATAATTAAAGAAAAAGATTTTGAGTATTTTTTTCAGTTATTAATGTTAGTTTATGTTAATTTTGTTAATGATA
>DWCF01004043.1:0-17660 GCA_018230265.1 Delias oraia
TTAATAAATCATACAATAAAATTAAATTATAATCAACTACATATATAAAAATAGCACTCTTTGTCAAATTTAGGATGATAATTCGACAGGTCACGCCCATGGAGTTCTGTATGTTTGTTTTATAATAACATAGACCATAATTAAACAACTGTATCTCTAAAAATCGAATTGATCATCCTAATTTTGACAAAGTGTGGGCTTTTATATTTTTTTTATATGTATTTGATAATAATTTATTTTTATTTATAACCAAAAATCCAAGTATCGGACACCTGATAATTCTAAAGCCTGATTTTTTCACGAGTAATTAAATATTTTGCAAGTCTACTTGCATGAAGTCTAAAAAAACTAGTATCGAATATATTGTGAAAGTAAAAACTGGTTGAGTTTTTTTAATATTTGAGCTCATTAAACGCGGGTAACATAATATTAGTGTTTTTTTAAGGGTATTTTTATAAGACAGGTTAATTTTACTTTGTGGTTAGCGAGTTCCAGTGTGTATTTTTTGAAGTGCATTGTATTGAAGACATAAAATGTGAAATGATATGGAAATAATATTATATGGAATTATCTATAGGAGTGAGAACAAATCCAAAAGTTTATTATACTATAAGGCCTGTGCCCACTTTATAAATGTTCTGATTAAACAGTCCTGGTGCAACACTCGAAATAAACGGACGATTCCCACTGCTAGCGGTTCATTGGAACACTTATAACCAGTAAAAGGCATAGACCTTATTATTCGTGGAAGATTGTACACAGTTTCAGGGAATAAAAACTTATTATTTATACATATTAGTAAAATAATATTATTATAAGGTTCTCCTTTTTGTTTACCATAAAGTAGCCAACGATTATGGGTACCTATACATGGTTTTTCTATATAGATGAGTTGAATGATTTAGTAACCAGTATTTGTTTTTATTGTAATTAATAAAATAATATTTTTTGTTACAGGTAACAATGCTACACTACCTTTTGTTGATCTTAAGCCTGTTATTGGTATGTATCTTGTTAATCTGAAGTTTCAACAGTTTAATATATTTCAGGAAAAAGTTTGCGTGGCACGTTGCCTAACGTAATATCAAAATAATATCAAAAAACAATATATTCTTATGTGTCTATTCTTCTATATATATATAATATATGATTTATCCGAAGGATAGATAGGACTTTAATGTCCATATAAAAAGAATAAATTTGTAAGAGGCGAAGTCAGTGTTCATAACGACTACGGGTGCTGTAAGATTTTCCCAAATAATTTTGCTTATTCTATAGAAAAAAAGCTTGAAATTCTCGTGAATACAATATGCCGTTTTTTTACTACATTATCGGTTTTATCAACAACAAAAACACGGTATTTGCAAATCATTCACCCAACTGCTAGTTCCCCACGAAAGATTATGATTAATTATTTTTTAATCTATGCTCAAATATAATTATTTTATATTGTATACGAGATCTCTTGCACAGAGCAAATAGATAATTATTTTTTTTCGTGTAGTATTAATTAAATCTTTACGATGCCAGAAGTTAATAGTTAGATCGATATCATCTTTGATATTAACATATAATTTAATTGTTAATAACCGAGTTTTAGTTTTTGGGTGAATTTTAACGATTAATTATTAATATCTAAAAGATTCTTTTTGTCGGTCAACGGAAGTGACTCAATCGTTCATATTTTTTTTAACATTTTCACTTTGTTTTTAAATTAATTACTGTCAAGGTCGTTTCTAGTCTACTGATTCGGCCGTGAATCAAACAAACTGATGGATATCACTGAATTGGTTGAATTGATAAAAAAGTACACGACAAAATCGACGTATGCCATTTTTGAGGTTGGTCAGGGCAAACAGAATTATGACGGGATAAATAAATAATAAATTTAAAAAATTCACACGTGGGAGGAAGATGTTGATGCATATGCTGATATGCTGAAGCTTTAAATGGGCCGGCTCGTCCGAATTGATACCACGGGCTCACACAATATGCAGCGTGTAACGGTAGTTGTATTGCGTTTCGCAGAGTGAGTGAGGATATCGTAGGCCTTTAAAAGTGCTACTTAAGCGGCGTATAAAGCCGGCAATGCACGCGAACTGTACCGCGGTTGTTCATGGGCGGCGGTGTTTTCTTTCCATATGAAAGACCCATCTGCTCCGTTGGTCATATCAGGATGATATTATGATATATTAAATATCCAAACTAGAATGTTAGTTAACAGAATTTAAAGTTACCTTATAGAGACACACTACTATACAATGTAATTGTAATGTGACTCAAAATGCACGTCTTTTAATTAGAATTGGCTTGCAATCATATATAAATACAAATTAGTCTTATTTCGCCCATATACAAGTGTGTTCTACAAATATGTTATTTTGATAATTCATACACCACAATAAAAACGAATAACTTAATTACATTAATATTTGACATTTTAAATAATACAGAATTATAAATATGAGAATTAAAATGAGAATTATTATAAATATCATTTATTTTCTGTCTGTTTTGACTGCATTTATTCAAAAATTTTAATGTTTTTCGTGATTCTAAAACTTACTCAACCATGAAGTATACTGGATTAGAACTAGTACTGAAGTATACTAGATTGGGAGTGTCATTAGGTATCTTTTAAGCTAAGGTTTTATGATTGCTAATGGCTGTAAGTATTTGCTTTATAGTACTTCAATTGTTTATATGAATGATTTGCTTTCACTCGCTGGCATTGCCGTTTTTATGGTAGCATCTAACCTGTTTTGGTTAATTTTATAGATTGATTGCTGTAATGATACTCATTTTGAATCGAGGCATGGTTATTTTATGGCTTATCAGCCATAATTGTTAACTATCAACAGGAGAAAGGCTAATTTATAATTAACAAATATTTTTTCTACGGTTGGTAATTCTGTGTTTTAATTTATTTAATTCTATGAAAATGCTGAGAATATGTTAATTCTTGTAGCGCAGAATCTGTTTAAAAAGCAGGCAACACAACCAAAGCGCAAATTGTTGTACTATACAAGAGACCCGACGATATATTTAATCTTGAATTTATATGAAATATTACAATCAATTTTGCAATATTAATAATTAAAATCTCAAAAAAGTTAAAGGTTTATTATTGTTTGTGTTTTAAGTCAATAATTAAAATCTTTTGAAATATACTAGTACGTAATATCTTGGCGTTAATAATTTCGTAAGAATTTACGTAACTTGCAGCCCCTATGTGTTCATGTTCGACATATTCCGATAAGTTCCATATTGTTTGTCATTACAGCATTAGCTCCCCCAATATAATTGAATGTTTGTCCATCTGGACACAGTTCACATGATCGACAGATGCCAGTTCAATGTTAATGTTTTGGACGTATAATTTAAGCATCTCGATCCAATTACAGATTTGGTTTAAAGAGAGCAATCTTTTAATTATGATAAAACATGTAGATAGATAGTACAGCATCCGTGTATAATTATTGTAATGTTTTTTGTAATTCGTATTCTACTAAACATATTTTCATGTGGTTTTCGTGAATAGGTTGTAATTGTTTCATAAATATGTAAAAAAGTGACGCAACTCGGTGCTGTCGGTCTAAAGTCCGACCTAAACCTTTAATACTAAACTTTAAACACGCAGAAGACACGTTAACATCACAAAAATAATACAGTTTCATTCATAAAAACCAAACATTTCTAAGCGATATTTTATTTATTGCTATTAGAAATAAAACAGTAATATCACGAAATATTTTATTAATATATAGGTAAAATTAATAATTATAAAAACACATTTTGATTTGTTGTGACTATATTTTGGCATATTAACGATATATGTTTATATGCTAACGAAGAAACATCATCATCATCATCATTTCAGCCATAAGATGTCCATTGCTGGACATAGGAGGCGACCTGCATCCGGCGACCTTTATAAGGTCATCTGTCCACTGTGAGAATGGACGTCCTACGCTGCGTTTGCTGGTCCGTAGTCTCTCTTCTAACGAAGAAACATAATTTCTTTTTAATATACTTCCTGTATTCAGACAAATTGCACATACTCAAAATACATTTGCCAGTAATGAATTACCGAAGCCGCGAAACTTTCACACATTATGTCACCTCAGTTTCGATGGTTCTCAGATAGAACAATTGTATGATAAATATTGTAATTCGTTTGCGTCATATCCTGATCTTAACTATACTAACTCTAAAAGTGCCGGACAGATTAATTACTAATAATATCTCACGGACAGATAGATTGTAGCTAAAATCTCGGTTGACGTAACCAGTACCTGACGTAAACTGACGAGAATTGAAATAAAAAAGATAAGGTCGATCCGTTCACGAGCTATGACGATATAGACACACATACGGGCACATTTATAATATCTTTCTGTTTGCGTCATTAATTTTAAAGTTGCCTTTTCTTCATCCAAACACCTGTGTGCCATGAACGTTAATTTAAACATGTAATACGTACACAATGTAATAATAAACAAATTTTCTATAGCGGACAACAGAGCAGGTGGGTCTCCTATATGGTAAGAGAACACCGCCCGTCAACAACCACGCCACGCAATGGTTGTGTTGCCGCTTTTTACGCCCCTTAAAGGCCTTTGATATCATCACTCACTCTGCGAAACACAGTACAAGTACCGTTTCACGCTGAGTTCTGTAAACCCGTGGTATCACTTTGATCGAGCCGACTCAATTAGTACGTCAGCATATGCTTTAGCATGACTCTCCCACGGGTGAAAATACAATACATACGTTTATAATAATCCTCTAAAGTTTTTTTATTTCATATAATTAAATGATATAGAGGGAAATGGTAGTAAATACAATAAAGCTAATATAAATCTTTCAATTCTTGAGAACAAACTGTCTGTGTTCATTAGATCGGCGTGTGGGGCGGATGTAGCTTAAATTTATATTGTGACGCCGGTTATAGATCAATAATTAAGACAGAGATAACCGTATAAATGTTGGGATTGGTCAGTGTTCATATAGCTTTCGAATAGGATTAAATCGAATATTATTTCATTTCACTGATATATAGCCATTATGACATTATATTAGGCCAATGTGCGGCTATTTTTTTAGCCAAAGAGCCAAATAAATGATTACAATCATCAAAAAATTGATAGCAAAATCTGACTATGAAGTAAACTTATTCACTAAATTAGTAATACACTTGAAAAATAAATTCTCCATGAATATTTATTAATGCGAACAATTTGCTTACATTTCCGTGGATAATATTGCTTTCGCCTTTGATTTGTAGAAGAATTTTAATTACCAAAGTGATAATTTTTTTCTTATAAAGTTTTATTATTTGTGCCAGAGCCAAGGAACCGTATGAACCTCTATAGCCGCACTTTTCCGACTATAACTGATCTAAGCTCATGTTTTTGTAGAATGATATTTCTCGGTAGAAATTAAAATATTCACTTAAGAGTTCACATACCCCGTTTAATTAATTTTTTTAAATGTATTATTACGTATAAAATTTAAAACCTTTTATACCCTGTTATTAATACCAACAAAAGAATATTTAATTTGTTTTGACTTTATACTAGAAGTGTTAGAATAATAATTGTGTTCTTATAAATTGCAGAATTGCTTGAAACAACATACATAATTGAAAATGAATTGCTGTCGAGTTTCGAAAATGTTGTATATATGACGAAATTGACAATTGAGACAGTTTTGAAATTTGTTTAGTATTTGTCATTAACAAAAAACCTCAGTCTCTGTTATAAAACTGAACTGTGTAACCCATTGTGTACATTTATAAAATATCACATTTCCGTTAAACTCTAGGGGATGGGGGCAAACAGCCACGTGCTTGTGGGTATGTTGTGACACTTGACTGGTGTGTGTTCTGAGTTTTAACCCCAATGAAAGTTGAAGTGGAAATAATTATTGAATTATTTTTTAATTTACAACGGCTATTGTTCAAATTGAATTATGTTAAAATAAGAGAAGCTTTATACCAAAGAAAAGTTTTATGCGAAGTGACCACAGCAAACGTTGTTTTGACATATGAATTATAGCAGTCCATATTAATACCAATGTACAAATAAAGAGCTGGGGTGGGCAGCAGCATCCTCCGCGGACTATATACCTGAACTGCTATCGCCAAAATGCCTGCCAAGCGTGGCGATTATGGCAAACACCCCCTCCCCCTCCCTAAGGGGGAGGCCTATGTCCAGCAGTGGACGTCTTACGGCTGAAATGAGGAATGATGATGATGACAAATAAAGAGCTTTTACAGAGGAGGGTAATTTATTTTTTGTAGGTATCTAAAAGTATATTTATTGAGACGTAACTATAATAGATAAGCATATAATATCTCGGCATGTTCCGCAAAGTCGTAATTACTTTGTTCTATAATCAATAGTAGATATTCGCAGTGCATGCAATGTTCGAAATTTGTTTGGTCTTTTCTTTTTCTTTTTTCTAGTCTTTCTTTTTTTAAAGAATCATTTTACGATTCCTAATTGTAATAAAAGAATAATGGAGAAATAAATTTAAAAACAGGTACATAGTTTTCTAATAATTTTGTCTAGTGCTATTAAGTATTGTCGACCAAACCTTAATGTTACTTGAACTGATGCAATCTTACATGCTTGGTTGTAATACAAAATAATAATATGCCCTTATTTAATAAAACTAGATAAAAATAAAGAACAAGCCTTATATTTTAATACTTATATTAGTATTTAGACTTTTTTTCAAATTTAAACTATCCTAATAAAACAACTTGTAGGGATGGCAAAAAGTTAAAAGATAGTTACTAAATTCTTATTAAACTTTAAAAATTTGCATAAAAAGTAATAGCACTTTTATCAGGTTTCCTGGTGTGACCGAATCCTTTGAGTGCCTATCGCTTCGATTGAATAGGTTCTAGGGTTTCATGAAAGCCTAAAAAAATATAGCTGATCTGTCTGATTAGGTTATGGTATATGTGGCGTACTATAAAACCTAACTGCGATCGCCAACCCATCTGCCAAGCGCGTCGATCAAGACAAATAATACCCACATTGAAAGGGAGGCCTATGTCCAGCAGTGGACGTGCTACGGCTGAAATAATGATAATGATATATGGTCTAGGGATATTAAAATTATTGAAAAAGAAATGTATAAGAATAACCATTAACTTCTGTTCTTTGTTTACACAGCACGAATAACTTAATTAATTTATAAATCATAATCAAAATATCTTTATTGCATATATGTAGCCTTATGAATGCTTTATTTTAAACAACTAACTTTTTCTTTATCATTTCGAGCTAAAGAGAAGGAGCTATGCTATGCTAATAAAATGTGGCATCCCTAATATATGTAGTTATAATGGCATATCCTTTAAGTATAATATGGATGCAGATATACTAAAACTATTTCCTCAATGTGCTGAAGTAATAAAACACCAGCGGTGGTGACTAAGTGGATAAAATACCGGGAAACTAATAGACGATTTCCATGTTCTCAATAAAATCGTTATAGTATATTCGTCATGCACAATAAGCTTTCGAGCATTGTTCCTATTCATGGCTTCCACTAATGCCTTTGCTGAGCTTTAAAAAGAGTAATGAGCGAGGAAGTTATTGGAAGCCTCTAAAATGTCTCTTTAACTGGCGTAAAAAGCCGGCAACACAAAAAATAAAAAACCTCTTGAAAGTTCACACATCGATCGATTATCATGCATTAGATATAATATTTGAGACATATTTCGGATACATAAGATGGTTTAGCTTTTGCTTTGTTAAATTTATTTTTTCAATTTCACTTTAACTTCTTATGTTAATGTTTGTTTATGACTGATTGATGCCAGACTGTTACAGTTATCTGATAACGATTAGTTGTGTACAAACCGCTACTTATTGCTACAAACTCTTGCCCTTATAGATTATAAACTAATAGCGAATTTTTTATGGTATAGCAGACAACGGAGCAGGTGATTCTCTTCCTATATGATAAGAGAACACCGCCGCGTATGGATAACCGCACTGTCCGTCCTTTGGTTATGTTGTCGCTTGAGCGGCATCATTTCAAGAGCCTCCGATATCCTCATTTTCTCAACGAAACACTGTGCAAGTACCGTTTCACGCTGAGTATTCTGTGAGCCCATGGCGTCACTTCGGACAAACACAATTTGTGATCAGCATGGATCTCCTACGGG
This sequence comes from Delias oraia, assembly GCA_018230265.1. Lineage (NCBI taxonomy): Eukaryota > Metazoa > Arthropoda > Insecta > Lepidoptera > Pieridae > Delias > Delias oraia. The sequence continues at coordinate 8,189 of DWCF01004043.1, forward strand.
TGCGACAGTGCTAAGACCGAATAAATTCAATTAGATTCGATCCCGATACCTCTCTCCCATCTGTTTTACATCTTTGCAGATAATTGTATTTTCTATAATTATCAATCCGAAACATTCCTTTTTATCGAAATTCAAACATCCAATATTTTGGTACACGGTTAGTACTATTGATTCGTAGGTACAGAAGTAGTTTGAATTCCGCATTTTCTACTATCGGTGTAGTAGAAAGTGTGTCGCAATATGTTTTGGTCAATAAACACAAGATCTTCATAAACGACTCGAACAATTTACATCGATTAACCCATAACGACGTTGCGCGGCCCTAAATCATTCAAAATTTTGTGGCCACACTTGTTATTTGCTCACTTTCACCTTAACTTAGACGTGACACTGGTGATTATATTGCCATTACCGTGAATATCGTTAACAAGAATTGAATTTCTCTAGCAAATCACAAATTGCATTGATACTTTTAGAAATGAAAGCTTTCAATTCGTAGCGTGGAATCTGCATTGTGAGCCATATTTAGCCATGTTTTGCGTATTCACAGAGCGATGCGACAAATTGTTCTACAACCGATAAACTTGTACTGCTTGAAGTAAAATATCGTCTGTTTATAATTTTGATTGGAAAAGATTTGTTAATTACGATAGCCAAAATTCTAGGAATAAGGATAAAATAGCGGTTCCTTGTTTTAGGTTATTGAAAACAAGTAAAAAGACTTTCTTGGGGGACTGTGTACGGCCTACGTTTGTATAATAAAATCCCTAACGAGATAACTGAACTTACAGAAAGTAAATTCAAGAATCTTATATAAAATACTTTAATTAAGAAAGCTTATTAAAACATTATCCAATATATATAAGACAAAAATGCATGGAAACTTCTGCACAAGCACCAAGTGGGCACATTTTAAATTGGACATTAGCTTATAAATAATACAACTATTGTAAATTTGGCGATACAAAATTAAACCTTTTGAGTTTCTTGTTAGTTCTTCTCGTAGAGGTATCTTCCGAACCAACGGTTGCTTTACTAATAATTTTGATTCTACTTGAAAAAGTGCCCCTTATGGGGCCAATTTTTAAATGCTTATGAATTTGAATAAAAAAGTGTCAGATTGTTTTAAAATATAGAAAACTCACTAATTAGATTAACACAAATCAATTTTAGAAATATTTGTGTAAATACAAGTGTAATTGTGTTTTAAATATTTTAATTTTTAACAGTTCAAGTCATATTGGCTAAGTGAAAAAGTACATCTGTTTTTAAATTCCTACAATCCTAGTAAATTGATCGCACCTTTTGATAACCTGTAGAGTTATCACATTAATACACCATAGATTACATATTCCCTCTCGTAGTGTAAACAAGATAAGCGCTATCAGGAAGGTAACCTGAATAAAAACCAGGTATCGACCCAATTCTATTCCGTATAACTTATAAAGTTTCACATAAAGACGACGTTAAAAATTCATTCATATAATATCCTCTATAAAGATGTTGGATTTTTATCATTTGCTATTTGAATTTTTGTTTTTATTTGTCTATTGACAATTTATTTTATAATAAGTGTTTAAGCTGTTCATAAAGAATACTTTTTTGTTTTATTAAAAGATTAATATTTTCAATAATGCCTTTCATGTACGCGGGAGAGTTATACACATTGAAGTCGTTGAGGAGGTTAAATTTAATAATTAAGGGTTAATGCGAAGTTACATAACGCTGAGACTAAATCATTTAAAACAATATGGCATCAGAGAGCCGATGTCAATAGGATCACCGTTCTCCCTAATGATATATTACCAACGTAATATGTTATTGTGCTGTAATCTTACCATTAATCAATACATTTATCATGACTCTTCAATATTCTGTACGTGAGACTATCAGGGCGCAGGGGTCACATTTTATATATTGTATAATCGGCAACGGAGCTGGCGGGTCTTAGAATTAAGAAATCACAGCTGCCCATGGTCATTCCAGACGTAAACCGCCGGTTTTTTGCGTTGTGTTGCTGTCATTTTTCCCGGCTTAAGTTGTATAATTTTAGGGTCTACGATGTCCGCACTTACTCGGCGAACACAGTACAATTAATGTTTCACGCTGGTCTTCTGTGAGTTTGTTGATATCACTTCGGACAAGCCGGCACAATTAATGATTCAGTGCTGCTCTCGCACGGAGTGTGTCAAGACACTCGCTTGACCACTGTCAAGCCAAGTTAAATTATTTAAAACAACATAAAAGCCTCTAATGCTCAATCTTTAACTGTCTGCTGCGTCAGTATTAGGAAACAGGGCCAGTTTCGAATCCCGAAGCAAAAGTTACTGCATTTATAAATTATAACCAAAACCAAAGTATTATTAAGCAAAAGATAGGATGCAATATAAGATACAATGGTGTATGATTCCGTCTACAACATGTAGACGGAATCATACAAAATGATATAAAACAGCAAAAATGATATAGAAATTCCTTGAGTGTTGATTTTATCTAAGAAATTCTAAATTCTTGGCTATCTATCGGTTAAGGAACGTATTACACGTATGTCTATTACACGTGCAGTTAAAAGCAATTATTTGTATTCAAAACAAATTTCTCCGGTCTCAAATGTCACCACGCATGTCTTGTCTTTCTTAATAACTTTCTGTCCATGCGTGCCCTTAATTAACGAATGACAATATGAAAGTTGCGGCATGGACGTCGTATTCAGAGCGACGTGTGGCTAAATGGATTAAGGGCATTAGTGTTTGTGAAATGCTCGGATGTCCAGTGATCTAATAATAGTTTACGGGGCGGTTAGACATGTACATAATGTCGCACACGTGGGAGAGCCATGCTGAAGCATATACTGGCGCAGTAATAGGGCCGGCTCGTCCGAAGTGTGATACAAAGGGCTCAGAATATTCAGCGTGAAACGGTAATTGCACTGTGTTTCGCAGAGTAAGTGAGGATATCGGCGGCTCTTAAAAGTGTCGCTTAAGCGGCGTAAAATAACCGGTAACACATTCAATGCGCGGACAGTGACGCGGTTATTCATGAGCGGCGGTGATCTGTTATCATATAAGAGACTCTCCTGCTCCGCTTTCCGCTATAGAATTAAAAAAATTGTCCTACTGAAAGGAGATAGCTTGGTATTGTCATAAATGCATATTCTTTATTATTATTTATTTATTTCTTTAATACATTATCACTGGGCCAATATTAAATTTATGACTGACTAGTCGACCCAAAACTGTTAAATTATGAAATATAGATATTTTTTGTCGCGGACTTTTTTATGGGCATTCTTTTCTCTAGAGCTCAATCAATCGTTAAGGCAGCGTTATTTCTTCGACTTTAGAAAAACTACAACCACGACATAACCTTTTCATGATCGGTTTTGTAGATCGTGAGATCAACGTCACAGACACACAAACTTTACCTCTTTATAATATTACAATAGATAAACTAAAGACATTAAAATGATAATATGAGGGAGCTGTGTACCTACGATTATTTTGAATAAAATATTTAATTAAATTAGAAACTTACAGCCATAGATAATTCTAAGAAATTTGAACTAATTCTCTTCTTGTATGTGAGTAATGGTACTATTCTAGAAGTAAAAGTTATTGTTCAGTGGCTGTAATTCGAGCACGCTTAATTTACTCTATAAGAAATGGTTTTTTAAATTAAATTAAATGTATTTCCAATGAATTTTCTGTGAAAACAATTGCCTTGATCACATTTTATATTGAGCTAACTGCGGATTTTTCTTAAAAATGTGAACATAATTTTCACTTTGCGTATTAATAGAGATTACATGTGTAAATGTAGTTTCTAATAGTCACCCAACGTGTAGTGGTGCTCACTTGGCCTTAATTCACGCACTAGATGCGTTCTCATAGGTTTATTGACCGGTCATAAATTTTATCATCACGTTATCGCATTCAATATTCTAGTAAACTAGTCGGTACTTCAAATTTAGATCGTTTAACTGTTAGGGAAGTTAATTTTGATTATAACTTGTAACGCAAGTTTTATTCTTTAGTGTCACTTGTTATGTTCGTTATTGTGTAAAATACATATACATCTACCGTAAAATCGAGGTTCGATCCCCGTCTGAATAAAATTTAGTCAGTGGCCGGGCGAGTGTCTTAACTCCGTTTTATCTGTAAGAGAACTATGGCGATGCACTAATTCGGCCGGTTTTTCCGGCTAACACGGGCTAACATAATACCAGCGTGAAACAGTTCTTTTATTGTTTCGTTGAGTGATTAAAAATGTCAGAGGCCTGTGCAATTATACCGCTCAGTTGGTGTTAAAATCAACATAACCAAAGCGCAGATTGTGACTCGGTTGTCCATGTGCGGCGGTTACTTAACCATAAACGAGACCCGGCTGTTCCGTTGCCACAATACAATTTAGAACGAAATTGGTAACAATTTTGGAATTATTTACTACAAATATTGACCCTTAGACATGTGTTAGATTAATAATATGCAACTATATGGCTGTTTTAACCATTTATATAGTTCATATAATGTTCCAATAGTTCCAAATCCATACGTTTTCATAATACATATAATGCATGCTATAATAAATTTATAATAGTATGTCATACTGATTTCAAAAAAATATATCTTTTCAAAATATTGTTTTAGTTTTGTTATTTAATTTTCAAAATCAACATTAATTTATTTGTACTTGGACTACTTTATACTTATATGAGTATTAATAAGTGGGTTTTAAATTTATGGGTTTAATTAAAATTATTGTTCAGTTCTCAAATTGTTTTCAATTACCACTCTCAGGGTCTAAGGAATTAGTCAGGCTCAATTTCGTCTTTATTGTTTTAGTTGACAACATGACTAATATCTGTTTAAAATTTGTTTTGGACCATGAGTAAGTTTGTAGTGACAATGACAATTCTTTACACTCTTCAAAGACATTTTGAGTTCATCTTGTTTTTATTTTATTTATGCAGTCAGCTCACCTATGATAGCCGGCCTAGGATAGACTCTTTTTTTTTAAGTTTCCCATTTATTGGTTTGCGGTAAAAATGCCTTAAAAACTCTTAGTTGTGGATTGACATACATTGATATTATTTGCTGCCAGCAGGGACTTGCGGACCTTCAAGAAAAGAGCGTATACATTCCTTAAAGGCCGGCAACGCACCTGCGGCTCTGCAAGTGCTAGGGGTGTCCATGGGCAGAGGACCGCTTGCACTGGCTGAGCCTCCTGATCGTTTGATACCGATTATATATAAAAAAATAGTTCTCGTGTTGTTACGGCAATCTCCTGGCATTTAACAATGAATGCTTAAGTTACGCATTATAATTCTATGGCGGTGATACAAATTGCAATTTCTTACAGATCACAATAAAATATATAATAAATTGAATATAAACTATATCGTTATAGGTCAATAGCAGATTTGATAAGCATTAATATGTTGTATGATTCACGAATGCTGATCTCATCCTATAAATTATTCACATGCTAAAATTGTACTTTAATTTCATAACTTGTTTGTAAAGTGTAAATGGAAAGTGCCTTAATATTTGGATCATCATCATCAGCCTATCAAGTCCACTGCTGGACATAGGCTTCCCCCAAGGCCCACCTGTTACGATCTTGAGCGAATTGGATCCAGCGGTTGCCCGCGACCTTCGTGAGATCGTTTTTCCATCACGTGGCGGGACGTCCCACTCTGCGTTTTCCGGTACGCGGTCGCCACTTGAGAAATATTTGAATAGTCTACATAAATTTAGACTAAGAATCAAAGTTAAATGTTGATTTCACATTATGAACTTCGTAAAGACTTACAGACTGTTTGCGATCGCGTCCATAACTGAAAACTGTCAACAAATTTTATTGGTTGATTTTTTTAATATGATGTGTTTACATTTTGTACATCCTTTCCCAAAATATAGATACTATTAAGTAATCTTGTTTTATTGTACAATCTATTTATTATCTGTTTCTTACTTTTAAATGTATTTAGTGACAGATCCTGTACGTTGCTTTGTCATTTGTTGCGAAAACTATAAATAATATATTTTCGTCATTTTACCAGTACAAATAAGTACCATTTCACGCTGAGTATTCTGTGAGTCCGTGGTATCACTTCGGACGAAGTGGCCCGATTAGAGCGTCAGCATATGTTTCAGCATGTCTCTTACACGGATATTAAGACACTCGCCCGGGCGTTGTCAAGCCCTGCCAGAGACTGAATAAAGTATAACTCTCCGGACCGGAACTTGAACCCGGTACCTGTCGCTTCATGGTAGACTTTTTAAACCACTTGGCTACGAAGCTCTCAAAATTATTAATAATATTATAAGTAATTATTTTAATGAAGTAGTAGTGTATTATTAAGCAAGCGTGATTATCGTAACAGCGCAATTCAATAACACCCGAAATTGAAAAGGCATCACAATTCGCCCAAGGTAGCGTAATTGCTTGTCAGAACAAGACAGCAATCGTGACCCCCAACTTCCGGCTTCAAAGCGTTTCTACAAATTCATACACCGTGAAGTACACTTGAAAATACATCTTATATAATAACCAGTAGTTTTGCTGGCGCACCGACGAGGCAGATTTTAAATTGGATTTGAATAAATAACATTAAGGATTGGCACTTTACTTAGAACTAGCGTCTCGTGTTGCTATTTCTCTATTATGTGTTTTTTTGAAAAGCGCTGAGCTTCTATAAATATTCCATAATTAATTACATTAAGTCGATTATATTTTGAGCAACGAGTGTCAAGTCTTCTACAACAATTTTACGAATTTTAAACGTTTGTCTCAAGAAAACCAAAAATTATATACCAAATAATATTTCACGCTAAAACCAAAAGAGCGTACCTATCCTTGAAAGACCGGAAACGCACCCGCTGCTCAGTGGATGTGGACTTCTCTGTTCGTTTACTATCGTTTTTTAAAAAAAAACTGTAAAATTTAGTGTAACTGTTAGCTTTGTGTTAACACTACTAACTCGACTTGATTTTTTTTACTGTGCTTCCAAACAATAATATAATCTTTATTTTAATTTTTTTTTGTGTTTTGTTTCAGGTATTAAGCTGTCAATAATAAGTTGCAATCTCCAAGTTTAATCCCGGTATGGCCTTATACCTTAGCATAATTATACCTATCCTTAGTTTACATTTCTATATTGTTTTTACTCAGCGTGAAACGATACTTGTACTGTGTTTCGCAGAGTGAGTGAGTATATCGGAGGCCCTTAAAAGTGTTGCTTAATTGGCGTAAAATGCCGGCAACACAACCAATGCGTGGACTGTGGCGCGGTTGTTCATGGGCGGCGGTGTTCTCTTACCATAATATAGGAGACCCACATGCTCTGTTGTCCGCTATAGAATACAAGAAATTCTATAGCATATTAGAAAGCTAAACAAATCTCACTAATAACTTCATGATCTATATCTTAAAGATCTATATAGCCCCAAGCGCCCGATCATGCGACTACCGCACATTGAAATGTAACTACCTATCGCCGATGGCCGCAATTGTATTGAACTATATCAGATCCATGTGATTTATAATATCATAGATCGACACTTTGATTTCAAAGATTCGAATGAATTTCCCTTATACAAACATTAAAATACCATTGCAACATAGCAATTGAAATGAGTTATCAATGATTTCACCACAAGAAAAGAGGGTTTCAGAAATGTATGACGAAAATGATCATCACTCAAACTTATCTTAGAGTTAGAAATAAATTTATATATGTAAACTGCTTCTAATTTAAAAGCAGTTTTTGTATATAGAATATTAAATCAATTATTTTACCTGCCTAAGGTCAAGTAATGATAAACCGCGTGCAAAATAATAAATAATTAATTAATTCTAGTTGGTTAATGTAATGCAACTAAAATTATATCTAACCTTGGAACCAATGTAAAAGCTTTTACATTCAAAAACACCTAAGTAATCTTAATTTTATTTCAATCGTAAACACTTAATTATAGCTGCTATTTTATAAAAATCTGTATCGTGTCGTTACGAAATTTATCTTCTATCCAAGAGTGGTTATTTGAATGTCTGTAACGCCTACACTGTCTTAGAGCACTGTCTATTGCATTATATTTGTAGAAATTTAATTGTTCAATGATTTTTAATTAAGCAATAATAGAATTTTAATTTTCAATTGGTGGAACTATATCATTGAAAGATTCCGTTTTCGAATCATAAGCTTCAAAACTTATCTTAAAGAATCTACGAATGCAGCAAAAGAAGAAAAATTAAAAAGAAATTTAATTTCACACGTGTGAGAGCCATGCCGAAACATATGCACTAATTGGGAAGTCATACCACGGGCTCATAGAATACTCAGCATGAAACGGTACTTGTACTGTGTTTCGCAGAGCAAGTAAGGATATCGGAGGCCCTTAAAATTACCGATTAAGCGGCGTAAAAAGCCGGCCACACAACCAATGCGCGGACTGTGGCGCGCTTGTTCATGGGCGGCGGTGTTCTCGTACCTTATAGGAGACCCACGGTGTCTGCTATAGCATAATTTTTTTTCTTTAATATTTATTTTTTTAGAAACACATTAACAAATGAATTACAAATAAGTTTATAATGCTTCTGTTCGGTTTTGACGTTTCGCTAGCTAATATTTATATCACTTTTACATTTTAATGGCCGTCTGATCAATGCCTGAATTTAAATTCACTAACTTTCGTACCAATAACTTTGGTTTATGTTAATTTAAGATAGTTTTCGATGAATAGAAATTAACAGTGTTTCCTTTAGTGTCACTTTCCCTTTTCTCTCGCGTCAAATTAAATATAACATAATCCCGATGCGTTGCGGCTTTGCTACGGATTCTTAAGGAAATTGCGTGGAACGCTTCAAGCTGACGGTGGCACTAGCAAGTACCTCTCACTTAGCATTTCTCACTTTCGTCACTAATGTTCGACAAAAGTTAATAGTTCGGTTAACCATTCGGTAATGTAATGCAATCGAATATATAACGTTTTGTTTTAACAATCTTTATGACTTGATCAATTCTTATTTTTTAAATCGCTGTTTCATTTCTTTATTTATCTTTGAACACTGAAAATGAAATCGTTATTTAATATCCAAACAACCGACCGTTGATAAGCTCCTTATTTTGTAATAAAAGGGATGCGAACGAGCAAGAGGCTCACCTCAGATAAGTGGTCTAAGTGAGAGTGCGCTGCCGGCCTTTAAAGTAAAGATACGCTTTTGCCGTTGTGTTGTAGGTGTTATATATAAAACTAGGTTATGCTTATGACTTATGAGAGTCAAATGGGCGTATAGTATGATGATAATTGTAATTAAATCCTTGAGCTGTCCGTCGTGTTTTCGTCAGATCTGATGAATTGGACTTTCGTAAAGCACGTGGGTTGTTGCTATGGCGTTCGCGATCGTAAATAGTGTGGGTGTTGCTTGATTGAACGTAATTTTACTTTTAAACAAGGTTGACGACCCGGCT
>DWCF01004044.1:0-17655 GCA_018230265.1 Delias oraia
AGTAAGTAATCAATAGATGGCACTGCCATGGTAAACCGTGTCATATAAGTTACAATTCAATAGCATGATTACCACGTGTTATTGAGGCTAAAGTAAAAATTAAATTTATTTTGTAGTAAACGTAATAGCGTGAAATTCAATTATTTCTACTTTTGTAATTTTTCATGTTAGCATAGCCTACCACGTGTTATGTAGACCGAAGAGTAAATGAAATTCAAATTATAGTGACGATAATACAGTTAAATTATTCCAGCTTTTTACTTATTTGTGCTTAATAAACATGACAATTTGTTCCGATGGAGGATTTTTATTCCTTCACACGAAAATACAGAACATATTTTAGTCAAACTTTGTAATAATATAGCTTATAACCAGAATAACACATAGATGACAGTATATAATTGTATTGTTTATACATCACAATATTTAATAGAAACACGTAAGTCAGACTCGGTGGGTAGTGTAGCGGGCAGAATGATGTCTGCCGAGTCTACTAGTAGTCCTATATATATATATTGCTATATATAATCTATATTATGATACGGTACGGTAAATGGTTATTTAATTTTCAGCTTCATGAATTAATACCATCAGTTTCAACCTGTATAGTGTCACGACAGTTATGTTTGAGACCTGAGGTGGACAACCATTGGGCTTTGCGTGACTTCGCTGCTCGCCTAATGGCGCAAATCTGTAAAACATTCAATACGTCCACTAATAACTTGCAGACAAGAGTGACAAGGTAAAAGAATGACTGCCCTTCCTGTCCCATCCAGGCTATCCCTATACATGCACGAAAACTTAATGTATGTGCACATGAATCTTCGTTAATTCAAATTAAATAGCGGCCACCCTATATGTAATATTAGGTCTAATGATAAAATAGCGGTACCTAGTTTACCTCTTAAACAAGTGAATAGACTTACCTCTCGGAGAACTACGTTCGCTTACATAATAAAATTCCTAAAGGGATAACTGAACTTACAGAAAGAAAATTCAAGATTCTTGTAAAAAATACTTTAATTAAAAAAGGTTATTACACATAGGAGACAAAGATGCATGAAAAAAATCTGCACAAGCACCAACTGGATCTAGCAAACATAAATGAACCAAACATCGGAAATATGGTGACAAAAAAATAAACCCTATCAATTTCTTGTTGGTTCTTCTAGAGTTATCTAGTACCTTCCGAAGCAATGGTAGCTTTACTGATAATTGTAAAGCGATTTGCAAAAGTGCCCCTTATGGGGCCTATTTGAATACATGCGTTTGAGTTTGAAATGCTGAACGCCTATGTATATTCTGCAGCTTAATTATGCTGAATCTGATAATGAAAATTAAAATCATATTTGACAAACTATTCAAATTCTTATTTGATGCTGAGTTTTTTATGGTATAGTGGGCAACGAAGCAGGCAGGTCTTTTCTTTTGATAAGATGTTATAGACTGCTCATGGTTTCGCGCCACAATCCGCGTGTTCGTTGTTTTGCCGGCTAATCACATTACTTTTAGTTGTATAAAGCGCTTCTTCACTCACTCACTCAGGGAATTTGTTAGTTCTGTTTCACGCTGCAGACAACGCTGGGACGCTCCCATGAGTGCGACAGTGTTAAGAAACTCGCTCGGTCACCTTTAATTCTTTCCAAAGACCGAATACGTTATAGTTTTTTTTATAAACTTTTAATTTTTTTATAATTTTAAAAACATTTGAAAAATACGTCTACATGTGTTGGAACAAAGTATGTATTTAAAGCATTGTTCAATTTTATTTAAGACTATTCTCAAGAGCATTGCAATGCCCGTCACAAACGAATAGCGAGTCCGGTCCATCTATGGTCACAACCATGAAGGAGTCTGAGAAAACACCACTCGCGTCTTTATATGGCGCGGTTCAAGGGTTGGCCGAATTGGGTCCTGAAGTTATTAAGGTATGTTGCCCTTTGAAGATGTTATCCGTCATATTATGTACAGCAACTTGGAATCTATTCGTCTTATCAATGTGAAATTTGATGTTTTTAGCGTTTTAAAAAAAAATATTATCTTTTCAACTTATCTAAATTTTATGTATCTCTGTCCTAACTGAAGCTTAAATGGACCTATCTTTCTTTGAAAAGTTCGAATTTTCTTTACAAAAAATTTCGTTATTAATGTAAGAATTTGTTAACTTTTAGGTTTTCATATTGCCGCGGGTGCGTTGGTTAGGTGAACGCGTGGAAGGCGCTCTGAGCGGAATAGGCGGTGCAGATCGCCTTGCCGCGGGCAATCTCAAGCATCAACTGCTCAAAGTATTAGCGCCGGTAGTACGCCAACTACGCCAGCCTCCCGACCTGCCAGAAGAGTATAAGTAAGTACCATTTCAAATGATTTCTTAAAAATCATTTATATTTGATACATGGCTTCATTATTTTAAGTAATGATTTTGACACGTAATTTTTTTATGGTATGGTGGACAACGGAGCAGGTAGGCCTCCTATATGATATGAGAACACCGCCGCTCGTGGACAACCGCTCCACAGTCTGCACATTGGTTGTGTTGCCGGCTTTTTACTACGATATAGCGACATTCTTAAGGGCTTCCGATTACCTCACTCTCTCACCGAAACACAGGAGAAGTACCGTTTCAAGTAAGGTTATAAAAATCTGATAAGTGAGCTTTATTAATGGCATGATTAGTTAAAATCCATGTCATTATTTTGTTGCATTAAATAATATCGTATTAAAATCGATATATGCATCGTTTTATCCGTAATATATTGGTATTGGCGACCACCTCCTCCATGAATAAAAAATATGAAAAGGCTGTTTTCCGCAACTTGACGTCTGAGCGCCTATTTTGCTTGTGGGGTGGTGTGATGTGTCACTCGAGCCATCGTACCTCTCCTAGAAACTTCAGCAGCCCCTATGGATTGCCGGCGATCTCGGAAAGCGACATCGGAGTCCCGAGCTTATGTGCCCTATACTGTACCTCCTGTACTCTCTAAAAGGACGTGAGCTGCTCTTTCGTCCTCCATGCATTCTCTGCAGAGAGGGCTATCTGTTACAGCTCTAACATAAAGATGTTTGTTAAAGGAACCCTGTCCTGTTAATGCGTATTCGTAATATAATTATCAACGCTCTTTCACTGGTTTAATCACTACTTAGGCGCGACTATGGCTACCTGGGGCCCAGCCTTCAGCAAATGGTGAGCAAGTTGCGTCTTTCGCCGGTGGCTCCTGGTGTCGGCGGCGCTGTAGCGGTAGTGACCTGCACGCCGCCGCTACTTCCTTCCACCTCACTGCCAGCGCTCGCGCCCCAACATCCCGCGCTCACAAAGTCTGTTGGTAAGTACCTGTAACCAATACGACTTGGAGTCCCTGCAAAAAAGATCGCTTGACCTAGGCGGGTCTGCTGCTCGTTTTTCACGATTTTCATTAATAAAATTCCAGAAAATTTTTAGTGATTAAGATAAAGGCACAATATCAGCAATGCAATTTTTCCATCTTTTTTAGATGTATTTTTTTTATTCTATAGCGGACAACGGAGCAGGTTGGTCTCTCATATGGTAAGAGAATACCGCCGCCCATGAACAATCGCTCCACGGTCCGCGCATGGCTGTTGCCAGCTTTTTATGCCACTTAAGCGGCATTTTTAAATCTCTCCGATATCCTCACTCACTCTGCGAAACACAGTACAAGTACCATTTCACGCTGAGTTTTCTGTGAGCCCGTGGTATCACTTAGAACGAGCCGGCCCTTTTAGTGCGTCAGCATATGCTTGAGCATGGCTCCCCAATGGATAAAATTATAATTATATTAATAGATTATAAATAGTTTAATAAACTATTTATAATATTGCCAGCGTTTTTATGTAAATTGTTATTTTGATTTTTAATTAGTTATGTACTTTTTTACTGTAAATCTTAGTAAATATGGCATATTTAAAAGTTTAAGATTAAAAAAGAATTCTCATAGTAAATTGTATGCTTTTTAAAACATGCATTTTTGTATCGAGGTCTGATACTCGGTAGAGGTGTTGCCTGTCTGCCGTATTGACATTATCTGCCTAGTAGCAATGAATTTCGCAATGTGCAGTTTTCAGAGCAATAGTATATCTATTTAAAGGGAAGCAAAATTAATTCTAGATGCCGGTAGTCGAAATGTGCTCAGTTCGAATGCCCCTCAATCGCCAGCACCATCCACTCCCCCGCCGCAGAAGTTTGTCATCGTTTCGCAGCAGAAACCGCAACAGGTACGATAAAATAAACACGTCGCTTCATTTAAATTTGATAGAATGATTATTCAATAATACATAATGGCAAAATTTTTATTTTTTAATTACAAATTACAGTGGCATCTCGATAGCTCGTACCTCGTTTAGACGAAATCCTCTTAAGTGGAAAAAAATGCTTTTCTCTTCCGCTGAAGCTCTAATAACGAGATATATCCAAATAATTAGACTTTGCAACTCGAACAGAATATTATTTCCCTTCTAGGCGTTGATAAGAATGTTTATTTTCTGTAACTAAATTTTAAATACGAGACTCCGTAAGTAGTTAGTAAAATATTGTGTGGCGTCTTACTTGGGCTTCTCGAAATCATAGTAACAAAATTCAAAAAGAATGTCTGGTGCAAGATGGGGAATCTATTGTTTAGTTTTTTGTAGTGCATTAAAATTTATATAAATAAATGTGAACCACAAATCCAAGTCGAAAGATCTTATAAATCGCATCTTTATAAGTCAAAGTTTTAGCAAATAAATAAAAAAAAATGTATATGGAAATTCTTATTTATTCGAAATCTTATTAACTCGATTTTTTTAGCATTTCCCATGACATTCGAGTTATCGCGATCCCACTGTAGTATAAACGGTTAAATTACACGCCCGGACTACATGTTTTGGAATCCGATGTGTTGAACCGGAGATAAATATTTTTACATTTTTCGTGACATTTTTATTTCTTTATTATATTTTTGGTACTGACACAAGATATCTCTAGTGTCCTAGGTCCCTTTGATGGGACATAGAGAGATTGTCAATCTTGTTCAAATTAGATTTTTGTGGAAAATAAATATAAATTTCTAGACGCAGTCTGCAAGCGGTACCTCTCACATCGTGGTGCACAGCTCTCAGCCGACAATAGTTCGTAGTCAAAATGTTCAGGTGAGGAGAACCGCTTCTCGGCCCTTTCGAGTTTCAACTTTCAATGAGATATGTGTGCTTAAGTTGCCAATAAAAGATGCATGACGCATTTTGTATTGAATGTGCAAATGTTTCTAGAAATGTTGAATAATACTGCGTTTGTTAAATGAAACTTTTACACGCATGAACAATATCAATGAGAATGTGGTGTATTTTGAGAAATATGCATATTTTAAGCTTTTTAAAGTTGATGTAGGTTGCCTTTAATATTCACAAACATCAATTGGTTGTGTCCATAGAAATTTTTTTTTCAAGTCCTTATTTTGTTTTCTTGCGGAGTAAATCATATGATTTATAGGATGGCAGACAATCAAATATATTTTGGTGTTCTCTTCCCATAAAGGAGAGCCACCTGCTCCGTTGTCCGCTATAAAATAAAAAAAATTATAATAAATTAGTAGAAAGCTCTCTCTGCGATACCAGAAATGGTCCTTTGAAGCCACTATCCACATACCACATCAGTGTATGATACCCTACCCGTTGTACTACTTTATTAGTTTGTATGAACGCCGTAGATAAAGTTGACTATCGCTTGTTGTGTTGAAACCCAATTTGGCTTCAATCAACTTCGATTCCTATTAACGATTTCAATTTAATAGTAAAAACAAGGAACATTAGAACCATTTTTTTATAATGATTTAGAAATTTTAGACGTAAAAGGCTAACTCCAAAGTAGTATTTTCTTGCTCTTTTGAAAATCATTAAGAGACGTACCAGCATAGTATCATTACGAAAAGGATTTTCTAAGTTCGTCATAATGTCGATAGAGGTTCTAGTGTATTCTCTAGAGGTGTATAGCACAGAAGCAACGTTTGTCGATATGTACGTATTGGAGGAAGCTTAGCTGGGTGCATGTCTTGTTTAGTCGGTGGTGGTGACGAGTGGCCCAGCCGGCAACCAGCAGCCGCAGAAGGTTGTTGTTGTGGGGATGCCGCCGCAACACTCAACAACCCCCACGGGAGTCAGTCAGGTATTTTACTGTCATCATATGTACATCTTTAAAAAGAGCATATTAAATCAATTAAAATAATGCTTCAATAACACACAACAAACACGAATTTATAGTTAAATGAAATACGAAAGAGTAATGGGGGAATATCAATAAATAAGCTAACATTTATTTATTGAAAAGAGATATCGCTCGGTTGTATGTCCCACCACAAAAGTTTAAGTGCCGGTTGTCTGCGTCCCCCATTCACACAAACAAATACAGTAAAAGAAAAAGTTTGGATAACCAGTAAAAAATTTAAAAAGTGGAACACAACGAATAGGTATTCTTTGAACACCTAAATTAAAATATGGAAAATTTAATGAGATGTCCGAATGAATTTCGTAAATTCATAGCCAATGTTATTCTTTGGATAAATAAAAGAGGTATATATTACTTTTTATAATAGTAATTGTTTCTTAAAAGCACTCTTTAAAAACTAATCGCGATAGATATGTGCCAATTACTTGACTACGCTTTGAAAAGTATATAAAACATGAAAAAAGGCACTTTTCATTGAGAATCCCCATTCGCAACATGTAGCAATACCTCTTAATTGAAAGTACAAGCAATCACGATATTGGTGTCGACCCTTTCTGAGAGTGAATAGAAAAATATTTGACTGGTGTTTTGAGTCTCATGTTTTGCTTTTCGAAATTCTATCTGTAATTAATCAATTTAAATCACATGAACTAAATTACTTTAAAATTATATCTTATAATATGTCTATAAATTATATACGTTTTACTTTATCAAATGAAACATGTCTGATTAATTAAAATTGCAAAAATGTAAAATTTAGATTATTTTTAAGTGTCTGCGTGGCTTATTGGTTTCTACTTTCTGATTAGTATTCTTGAGAAAACTGACAGCCACATAGCTAAGTGGTTTAATAAGTCTACCGTGACACGAGAGGTATCGGGTTCGAATCCCGGTCCAGTCAATTATAAATTATAATTTAGTTTGATAGTAGCCGGACTCGTCTTAATACTGTCGTACGTGGGAGAGCCATGCTGAAGCATATGTTGACGCACTAATTGAGCCGGCTCGTCCGAAGTGATACCACGGATTGAAATGGTAGTTGTACTTGAAACGTTGCTGCTACTGTATTTCGCTGAGTGAGTGAGGATATCGTAAAAGCCGGCCACTTAACCAATTCGTGGACTGTGGTGCGGCTATCCATAGCTGGCGGTGTTCTCTTACCATAGGGTATCTCTTACCCAACTGCTCCGCTGTCCGCTATAAAATAAAAAAACAAGTAATTTTAATCGTATTAGTTGATTAGTAGTAAACGGTGGATCTATACCACCGAATACCTTTTATAACAAACAGTTTAATATTCCTCATTTGTGCAGGCCCCAGTCTCCGTGGTGACAAAACCGGTGTTCACCCGCGCCTCCGGGGCACCGCAGCCTCCGCCCGAGTTGGATGATCTCTCGCACCTCGCCTGACAGCCACGTGTGCTAACTATTATCAAACAGCTTAGGAAAAATAAGTAGTACGCTAAATCTTAATAAGTTTGATCTGTTAAAATATTGTATGCATAGCTAAATTTGTATAGATATCCAGATTTTAATTTTCGTAGTTATAAGAAAATTTTCGATCAGAAGTTGCGTTATCCATAAAGTGATTTTTTTACTAAAACAGACGACAAATGAAACAGTTTTTATAGTAATAAACAGAATATTCCCACCAACTTAATAACTTAACAGATTATATAACCAATATAACATGTGATTATTCAACATTTATATATTTAAAGAAACAAAATTATGGTCCAAAAACATTGCTAAAGTAATTTTGATAACAGACATCTGATGCTAACCGTACCTACGAGTTAAATAAAAAGGATATTTATTAATACATGTACTTTTTTTGTACGGAATTTGTGTAATTTTATTCATAATTTCCTATACTTTATTATTCATAATTTACTATTGTCATTATTCAATAAGTTTCTAATTTCATGTTTGTATTTATTCTATAATATATATATATATATATATACATATATAATATATGTATATATATTATTATTTTAGATAAAGAGATTTTCCATCGATTTTTTACGCATAATTTGTAGTAAACTGTAAATTCTAAAGGTATGTATGTAACTGACGATTTTTACAATAAAATATAATAAAATAATTATGTTTTTAATATTTATACACGAAAAGTTTAAACCCTTTTTTAATTACTATTAATGTAAAAAATACATTGAAAACTCAAACCAAACTAAAGGAATCAGAGGTCTTTTCTTCAAAAAATAGTGTATTTAATAATAATATAAATATGTACCATGACTAGTTGACATAGTTGTATATGTATCAGTCGTGGGTGAGCCATGCTGACGCACTAATTGGGCCAGCTCGTCTGAAGTTACAACGGCCTCGCAGAATGCTCAGCGTCGAACATCAGAGGCCCTTGACTTTATACTGCTTAAATGGTGTAAAAGACCGGCAACACAACAAGCGTCGATTGTGGCGTGGTTGTTAGTATCGATTTCATCATTCATAATCTTACGCTTTAAAATAAACCATTCATTGGAAAAGATTTGAGGTAACTAAAATACATGAAGTGCTTGATTACATTCTTTATGGCATGTGAACGGGTAAATAAGCACCGAATCCGCGCATAATAGACACAATCCTTCACAATGAACGAATGCCCACTCGACTGAATTGATAAGTGGGTTGTACCGCGTGGGGAGCCGCGGCCGCCCGCCGCGCCGCCCGCTCGCTCTTCGCCCTTCTCAGATGCGCCGCTTTGGCTTGGCGCTCTGATTCTCTGTGAGGCTGTTTTGTACACTCAATATATAATCTGCATTGATGGACTACCACGGCTCATGGGAATTATTTGTGCGGCCAACAATGTCGTATATATATAATGTGTACTAAGGCGACGATTATCATGTAACTTGGTTTAGTGGTTGAAGTGTAGAGAAGTAACACATACTCTGCAAATCCTCTTGAAGCACCTCTGCGTCCCAGCCCTGGTATTCATGGTATTCATTCATTCAAACATTCGTTATGACTATTCCTATTAAGTTAAAAAAGAGGGCGCATGGAAACCCACGCGTCTGAAGTCTGTGGGATTCATTGATGTTGTCGACAACAAAAGCGTACAAGTCAAATCAAAAAGTTGTTTCTCAATTTTTATTCTGATAAAATGTATTTTCTACGTAAAAGTTCATTAATAAAGCGATGAGAGAAGTTTAAGTTAATAATAAAACGAACTCAATACATAAATGATATAACCAATTTTGTTTGTAAAACACTAGGTTAGAGTCTAAAATGTGCCAGTAAATATACCAGTCCTGCTACAATGGCTTCATGTAAAGTTTGTTAGATACAGAGTAAGTGCTGCTATACCAAAAAACGCTACTTGCTTACTTTGTAGCAGAAGAGACTCTCCTTAATATTTCCAATACTCAATACCCATAACTAGAAGGCAGCTTGCCCGCCTCCTTCCGTTCTGCTTATCATCGTGAATTTTTCGATGTACTCCCAGCGCCGAGCGCTCCTTAAAAAGTTTCCCTTGAAAACCTAGATTTACGGACAACCATGTTTCATAAAAATTTAAAACAACATTTTTAAACTCTTGTAAATCATGGAATGTCTGTATTTAATGAAATAATCTATGAAAAGTTGTTCGGCGCGGCGGCGGGCGGCGCGGCCGACTGACCACTGGACGCTACTTGGTAGCCGCTGCGGCCCGCAGGCGACAGGCGACAGCCGTGCCCCAAGCACGCACGTCCATTCGCGATTCGGCACCATTCGGGACTTTACGCTCCTAGAACACGCTTTTCCCGCCGAACTTTGAACCATTGTAAACTTTTTGAAACAGTGTCGGCAGTTCCATTTTCGAATTAGTGATGCGCTGTTTAATTGTGTTGTTTGTTTTATTTTTTGTTTTTCTACCGAAACCAGCTGAGGCGATTCGATGGTTGTAAGTATACCCTTTCTAATATTAACCTAACAATATTCAAATTGTAATTGTTTATTCGCTATACATAATTTTCTTCTTTTAAAATATATTAAATTTGTTTGTATAATATTATTAGCTTTTAAAATGTCTAGGTGTAAATATAATACTGACATTACATTTCTGTTTTTAAACATTAATTGTTTCTGTATCAAGTTTATATTTGTCTATTATTATCTAATTGTAATTTTAAGCTTTATTGTGTATGCTTTTATTAAACAATATCTGTATCTTAAGTTATAATTTCGAAAGTTAACGTTGACTTGCTCCGAGTTCAACGGAAGATTCTAGATATGAAATGGGAATGAAATTATGGTTTTCAAGGAATAGAAAATTAATTCCTCTTCCTAATGCTTTACTAAAACGTACAAATTATATCTACATTCCTATTAAATCAAGTAAATTTTATTTAAATCGTTTCTTTCATTTATTTTATTTCGTTAATACTCCATAAACGAATTGTAATAAGTATTTAAATAAAGATATTTGTACTTTAGACTTAGAAATTAAGGATTAAATGGCACAAATCAGATAATATTACGTAATATCAATTAATTCAAATATTTGATTTGTGAAATGACCTTTTTATTAAAATTTTAATTTGTTAATATTTCTTACATTATTAACTCACTCAAATTAACTATCTTAATCTCAACCTTGATTCAAAAGCTTAAGGCATGTAGCAAAATAATCATTATTACTAGTTAAATGAGTAAACGGTTATTTTGCCATTATAATAAAAGAAAATAAGTCAAAAAAATGTTGTTATTAAATTTTTATTTTTCGAAAAAAACTTGACGAAATTCAATCGTTTTTTGAATCAACTTTAACAAGTAGAGATAAAAATTAAACAAAAAGAATCATAAACCTATATTACAGACTAACTTCAATATAGGATTGGTTATATGAAGACTTATTCCTAAATACCTCATAATAATTATTTTACATCCGAGGGAGAGCAATGCTGAAGCATATGCGGATGCACTAAATAGGCCGGCTCGTTTGAAGTGATACCACGGCCTTACAAAATGCTCAATGTGAAGCGATACTTGTACTGTTTCGCTGAGTGAGTGAGGATATCGGAGGCCCTTCAAAATACCGCTTAAGTGGCGTAAAAAGCCGGCAACACAACCAATGCGTGGTTGTTCATGGGCGGCGGTGTTCTCTTATCAAATAGGAGACCCATCTGCTCCGTTGTAAGCTATATTAAAAAAAGCAATCGACTCCAAAATCTCTGCATATAAAATATATTACCGCGAATATCAGCGAGTGCGTAATAATAAGTGCATTGATTGGCAAAGCCGCTGTCTAAATCGTAAGTAGAATTGTTAGGGCGTAGGCGGTAAGGTAACCCGACGCGACGCCCATGCTTCCCTAATTGAACACTGCACTAATGAGCAGCGTTGTTCCGATGCAGCCCACAATTATTCGCCCCCGAGATTAAACCCGGAAATATCTCTGGAAATCCGAGCTTTGACGTAAATCCAATTGGACTATCGATTCCAATTATTTTGCACAAACATTTCACTACTAATGATAGGTCACCTTTATTAAGGTCGAGAAAAAAAGATTCACGTAACAAAAATCCTGTCAATTTCAACAGAACATTTTGTAACTGTAATTATTTGTGGCTGTTATGTGTTTTATGTGTTAAGTTTTAGTTTAAATAATTTGTATTATTTGAAATTACCTATTTTAAGCAAATATCTTTGGTTTAGGAATCCATTTTAAAATAATTTGAATCATCTTTTTGTCCCACCATGACGCTTAGGTATAAGATATTATTTTTGAAACAGACGGCTTAACTGCATTCCTTCACGGAATCTGTCGGCTGAATTGATAATTATTACTTTTACAAATTTTATTTTCACTTTAGAATGCTATAAATATATGGTAATTTCAAAATATGTATTAGGTTTGAAGAAATGTGTTTATGTTTTAGAGTAGATGAAATAGTTATATTATTCTGTACTGTTCCATAAGTAATTCCCGTGAGAAAAGAAAATCAGTCTTCGCTTAGTTAGCAAGGGACGTGTGAGGTAGACCGAAAAAAATAATTTTGCCGGTTGAATTCCTACTGTGACTTCCAGGCCGTCCCGTGCATGTGGCAGGACCTATTATTACAAGGGACGGGATCTTAATGTCCTCTTAGGTATTTTTATATGAATGCCGTTTTAGTTTTTTACGATTGTGATTTTTATTGAATTCCACATGTTATATGTGCGTTCCGTAGCAGCTGCGGCTGTGGGTGAAGGTGAAATACGGACCACTTCAACAGATTTATTTTATGACTTTGGATCGGAGAGAAATTCTTAGCCGGTATAATAGGAAATCTCTGGTACGCTTACCTATTTTATTCTACTAGTACAATAATCTTAGATATTATATATTAATTAGTTATTGATACTGATTAAGTTTTATTAATTGCAATGAAATGCAAATTTGTACTTGCTTACAATTACTAACCGAGTCGTGACAAATGCTTTCATAAAAAAGTCTTAGTGTAATATAAAGTACTCGCTCACGGTTATCTGTAGGGCTTCGTGGGGGCTAATTTTGCAGAGTGCCGGCCGCGCTATAGGTAAGGTACCCTATATTTTTACCTAAGTATTATAGTCGGCCAAGTATAGTTGGCATTATGTAGGCCTAAATCGATTCTGTACGCTTTCTACAAAAAGGTTTCATTGTTCGCGAATACAAGCAAGCGTACGTGAACGAATGAACGGTTGACTCTGCCGCGTAACGAGGTTTTATTTTTACGAATTCACCATTATTGTACGCTGGTGCCGAGTGTAAAAAAAGTGCAACAGATCGCCTCTCGCACGATTCATTTGATCTGACACGAATTTATCCGCGCCGCTGTGCTCTTTATTTACGCCGACGTACACTTTGTCCTGACAAATTCATAAATTACCGACATCCTTGCAGCGGATCGCGTTTGCTCGCCTTTAATCTTATTCACCGATTTCTTGTTTAGCCGCATCGACAGACGCTTTGAAGTATGACGCATTCGTCAATGGGTTGTAGTTTTATACGCGAGCGTCCAATGCAGTTAGGAACTAATTAAGCTAATAGCTCTTGCTCCTTGCCTTTGTTTTTCGATTCGTGGAAGGTACTGACAACTTCGGCATCTATAGATAATTTTGTTTCTATGCAACTTTATCGAACATCGTGTCACTAATTATTTTCTCTTTTTTTCTATAATGTTTTATTTAGTATAACGAACAACGGTGCAGGGACTCTTATATAATAAGGGTCAGGGAATACCGCGCCACAGTCCGCACATTGGTTGTGTTGCCGGCTGTTTACGCCACTTAAGCGGCCTTTTTTAAAGGGCCTCCAATATCGTCACTCACTCTGCGAAACACAGTATTAGTACCGTTTCACGTAAAGCATTCTGTGAGCTCGTGGTATAACTTCGGACGAGCTGGGCCAATTAATGCGTCCGCTTATGCATCAACAAGGCTCTCCCACGGATGTGACAGTATTAAGACACTTCTTCCGGCTACTGTCTAGCCCTTCCAGAGTATATTACTACCGAATAAATTATAATTTTTATTACCTCATAATTTATAATTGTCCGAACCGGGATTCGAACCCGATACCTCTCGCTTCATGGTAGATCTATTAAACCACTTAGCTACGAGGCTCTCAATATTATCAAAATATTTGTATAAAGATTTACGTTTTATTCACTTTTTTGGATTAAACATTTCTTTGAAAGTTATCTATTTCCTGTTTTAAAGAAACTTTCTAAATAAAATAACGAGATGCGGCTAGTTGATCCAGACCGCGTCGTCTGAAAAACGTTGAGATTTGGGAACAACTTCATAATCTAGTCTTAATTTTCTTACGTCAGATATTCTTTGCATCGAAAGTAAAGTATCTTCTTGAGTCACGTACACTCACAGTAACCCCGTAGAGTCACTCAAAAAGTTAAACCTCCACATATAATAGTAAAAACTCTACGTCTCGCTACGATGTAGCCGTTATCAAAAGAAATTAGTCCAGACGAACACTACCGCTACGCAGAGAATAGAAGAGGACAGTAGACTGTAATCTTAATTATAAACCCTTATACACGTATTACTATAGAAATATACCGAAAAACAACAACTTTAGATAAATAATCAAGCACATAAAAATATATAACTTTCCTAGTAACTACTTCGCAAATATGTAAAATTAAGAGACAAAATTTCAAATTCATTCAAAATAAAAATAGTACGTAATTTAAAAAGTCCTGAATATTCAAATATGTTTTAATAAAATGTTTGCACTACAACCGTAAAGATAAGGCACGCTGTTCGACCCTTTCTGACCGTAGTCGGCCGAAGCCATGGCGCTCTTTGTAAACTATTCAAAAACGTGCCCATTACATATTCAGGCTATTCCCATATCGTTCAAACATCGTGTCATCCTATTTTCAACATGTTTGGATTACCTTTAAGTGTAGCTTATTCATACAAAAATAGAGAATTCATATTTATATATTTTACTTTTGTTATAGTATAGCGGACAACGGAGCAGGTGGGTCTCCTATATGGTAAGAAAACACCGCCGCCCATAGACAAACGCGTCACAGTTCGCCCATTGTTCTTGTTGCCAGCTTTTTACGCCACTTAAGCGGCATTTTAAAGGGCCTCCGATATCCTCACTCACTCTGCGAAACACATCACAACTACCGTTTCACCTTGAGTATTCTGTGAGCCCGTGGTATCACTTCGGACAATATGCTTCAGAATGGCACTGCCACGTGTAAAATTATTTATATATGAAAAAACTGGAAGAAGAAACTTCGCTCTGTGAAACTTCTGTTCACTCGAAGGATAATTGATGACGTTTGCAATACATTTATACATAAAATACTCATACTACCAAACTGAAATTAAACTTAGCTCCCTCTTATTTCTCAATCCGGCTTTTAGAATTCAGTGCATACAAGAGAAATTAGTCTTGACTATTAGGAAAAAATAAGCTACAATGTGCGAAAGAATCCCTATAGATTTACTAAAAACACTGTGGGCTAGAATCTGTCAGTTCCTAAATCATAATTGTTCTGAATCCATCTAGTATTAACATGGAATATTCAATGATAAATATATTCGAACGACGAAATCTACGGCATTAAAAGCAATTGTGTCTTACGGCGTGACTTAGACAAATTGCCCTTGTATTGAACAATTTGTTGAGTAATCCGTGCATTTGTTTCAATTATTTTGACTTCCTACTTTCAGTTTGCCCACAATTATATCGGAAATGGGATTTAAAGTGCGTGCTTAGCATAAATATGGATAATTATAATTTCATGATAATTCAAGTCTCGTTGCGGTTTTGTTAGCTCAGTTTATATGATATTGCAGATTTTGGGTCAACATATTATTTACAGGATCTGTGTATATACAAGTTTATGAGTGAAAGTTATCTTTGGCTATACCTTGCAGTTGAGTCCGTCTGTTTATTATTTCATATAGAAGTCGCGGAAATGAAAGACTTGAAATCGTTAAGAGTTTGTGTACCTTCTATGTAGCTTTTCTTAGACCACATAGAATGTAATCACTCGACGTTGATTCTGATTAATAGGAATCATTAGACAAGTAAGCATGGTAAGTGACTGTGTCGAATGGTATGTAATTAGAGTATCATTGTTCCCGTGTGCAATGGGCCATGAGGGCTTGCTGTGACATAATGGGGCAAATCATAAATTGAAGTTGCATTCTGAATTAATTTTGTAAAACTTTATATCTTTAATACGTGACATTAAAAACACGTGCAAAAAATGTATAATTACAACTATATGACTTTTGAAAAATGAAAAGGCTTTTTCGTGGCATTCAGATTTGCAAAGTAAGTCAAAGAATAACCGGTTAAATGATGTTTCTTACGAACGCAGAGATATATGATTGAATTGTCGACAAAAGTTGTAGAGCTTGACAATACCAATAAAAAAGGCCGCGACAGCATATGTAATTTCAAAATTTATACGGCTAAATAATTCCGAATCAGCTAGGTATATATTTATATAAATGTTGATGGTATTATAACTTAAAATAAATAATATTTTAAACTGATTAGCTTCTTAATGTATGCGGGGTATTTTAAAGTTATTTATTAAATAAAAAGTTGGATGCTTGCAGAGCACGTAGGACGCACGCTACAACAATCATATGGCGTTTAATCATCATTAAAGCCGAATCAGCAACCGCTGCAGCGTCAGCTGCTACGGTTTGTAAACCGTTTTTGTTTGTCGTTGAATTTCGCTACTTTTGGCGACTATACAGTCGTTAAACATCGTTTTTATTCTTATTATTGAATTAAATATTTTACTATGTGCTTTTCGTCATTATAATCAAATATAATGTAGTAGTAGTGATTTCGCCTATTGTGAGAATTGTTGTTTAAAATAAAATATGAGTCATTGATATTTTCGCGCCATTTTGACTTCGTGTAGAGCAAAGGTCGTTTACTTAGTACTTTCTGTAAAGTTAAACCTTTCAGTAGGGTGCAAAGTTAAATAACCCATACAATTTGATAAAAAGCGGTTCATTCATAGCCTTTGTTAAAAAATAAAGAAGTTGCTTACAACCCGAGCGTATCAAAAATGCTTTAATATTTTAAATTAAAGTGTAACCTATTTTAAAATAACGTGCACGAACAAAACACAAAGCGGTTTTGCAAAAAGGTCGGTGGTCTTTCATCCTGGGACACGACCAGTTATGATAAAATCGTCCCCTTTGCTCCGCACAGCTCTTTGTCTACTAGATCAAGATAGACGCGTAAAATTTGATACGGGAATTATTTTATTTTATTGTGAGCGCACGTGCGTCGCGTGACGAATAAGATAATGTTCAACACAGAGCCGATAGAGAACAATTACATTGCGCTTCGCTTAACCATAATGCTTATGTGTAAAGGGCGAGAGCAAAGAGAATTAACAACATAATTCTGCTTTATTGTTCGCATTACAACCTTTTCACTATAGCTAGCTTATAAGAAAAGTATATATTGGGAACAGTTACGATACTGTCTATTTAGTGAAATCCTACTTTAAAAGAGAATAACGATATCCGACGTTTTTTACTTTATCTTTTTATATAATTTCGCGCTTTTTGAGGAATTTTTGCACCACCACTTTTTGGAATCAGCTGCCAGCAGGTGTATTTCAAAACCAATACGATCTTTAAGAAAAGAGCGTTATAATTTTTAAAAGCCAGCTCGCGGTTCTGCAAGTGCTAGCCCTTGCAGAATGGGTAGGTATGTCCATGGGCGGAGGACCGCTTATACTGGGTGAGCCTCCTGTTCGTTTGCCACCATTTCCGTAAAAAACATACGTTTAGAATCTAAAAATTATTTTTAAATCGATTTTAAAAAACTATCAATAAAATTGTATTCCATCAACAATTTGATAGGCATAATTTGCATATTTTGTATTCTATATTTAATCAAAATGAATGTTTTGCAACCCTAGAGAGCATTTTTAAAGTGTCCAAGTCAAACCACAAAAT
>DWCF01004045.1:0-17655 GCA_018230265.1 Delias oraia
AATCATAACTTGAAAAAGCGAAAATATTACATTTAAATTAAATAACATTTAATTAGTTAACGGATAGCTTTTTAAATAAATTATCTTGGAAAATGTAAGAATTTATTCTAAATTCTATTTTCTATACACGGCAGAATGAGAAGATATAATGCTAAAAATATAATTCGATTTATCATTTTACAATATATAGTAGCCTAGTACTTCAAATAAGAGAAAGGAAGATTTAAAATTATGTGAAATGTGATTTATATTTTATTAATTTAGGTATTTTTTATAAATAGTTACTTGTCAAATATCTATTTTCAAATATTTCCTAATATATGTACATGTTGCATTAAAATTTTCTCATAATCACGTTAGAAAGCTTGTGATATTATTTAATTTATCAACGAAATTCCGTTATTGGCTTATAGGATTTACAGCTTAACGAGGTAATATTTTGGCGAACTGAGATTTAGCCATTATAAAATTTTGCTATGCTACCAACGTGTTGTGAGTCTAATTTAATAAATTTAAACTTTCAAGCAAATCTTAGAAACATAGTATTTGACTTAGTAGTTTTTTATTTAGGAACGTCTTAGGTGATACTTTGTTATGCAGAATATTTGTTGAAGTTTATTTTTTAATATATATTAATTAAAAAATAACTAATAAATGAAGAGTTTAGTTAAATTATTTATTCATAAAAAAGATTGTTACATGTATTTTCAAATCACAATATTTTGAATACCAGCCCTGCCTATATAAGTATAAATAATATAGACTCCTAAGTAACTCATATATTTTGTGTAAGTCATATTGTATAATTTTATTGTTATGTCAAATAGAATTTAATATTATTATTAAATACTCATTTATAGACAGTAATAGTATTTTTAGACAAAGACGTGTTAATTGTAAAGCAATTAATGGCGCCATCTGTGAAAATATAGGTTTATTAAACTTCCATAGCCAAATAGCTAAAATAAAATTTAGTGAATAATTGATTTTAAGAACCATATAAAGTTGCACTAAAAACATGATTTGTTTTACTATTTACTGTTTCATTTATTGATTATATTTCCCTGGTATGCTAAAATTTTATGCTTAAAATATACATATTTGTGTCTATCAAATTATTGGTCAAACAAAATTTTAAAAATATTTTTACATGTATATATATTTTACAAAATAAACCACAATTACATTTCGTATTCATGTGTATTTCATCGCATAATTTACTTAAAATCTCTTACCATTTGCAACCTACTATAATACCTTATTACAATAAATACAGCTTCGAATTATAATTATAACTTAGCCTCTTATAATCTTAAGTTAATAAATAAATACGGCCACTGTACAGATATTAGCGAATATTATACACGTCCTATCACAGTCACTTCGAGTCTTCGGCGGGATATCTCGAAAATATCACGCGAATTAATTAAATCAACTATGTTTCATATCGGGTTCGTCTGGAGAACTCATTGAAGGCACCACGTTGTGAATCCGTCGATATAACTGATGGTAAGGGTTCGGAGGTGGTGGCGGCAACCGCAACAAGGGACTCGGGAGAGCATACCGCCCGTATACGGACAACAAAGGCGGATAGAGCCCAACCAGTGACGCATACGGATTGCCAAACATCGGATGCAGTATCGCTCCACGCTTAAATGCCGCTAGCCTAGATCTGGACGCAGCCGTCGAGCGCCTTCGCAGTTTTCCCGTTGTTCCTCCAATAAACACGTCATCAGACGAAGGATCCAGCATCCAGTAGTTACCTTTGCCGGGATCGTCGTAATGTCGTGGCACTTTAACAAAACACTTGTTCAAACTGAGATTGTGTCTGATGGAGTTCTGCCAGCCCTGCTTATTCTCTTTGTAATAAGGGAAATTCTTCATAATATACTCGTAAATTCCATTCAGCGTTAGGCGCTTCTCGGGGCTACTTCGTATTGCCATCATGATGAGAGCGTTGTAGCTGTATGCCGGTTTCTCATTTTTCTTTTCATCTATGGTGTTGGAGGAGCAAGGTGGAGGTGTCTCTGTGCCTGTAACATCTAGTTCCGTGTCGGAAGGTGAGGGAGACCTGGAAGATGCTTCCGGCAACAGGTCCCGTATGGCGAAACTTGGCGGACTCATATTTGTGCGGCATTGCGAGCCGCGCGCGTCTCACTAAACTCGCTGTGCAACTGGTAACGGAGACCCCGCCTCACAGCCCGCCCAGTGGTAGACCCCACCCATCTGTACCGATACGAACACTCGGGGTGACCAATTTACAAATACACCTCACGTCTACCTAACTCCACGCAGCTAGATATCATTTTCGACTGGACGAATCTCGTGTTTGTATTTTAGAGGGTCAATGTTTTGCGGCAACGCTTTAGGGTTACGTTACAATATAACCAGATCTGTCATGGTCTGCAGATATTGTTTTTTCCTCCTGTTTAGGTTTTATCAACCGGTTTGTATGAACGTGATGATCATTAATCCAATTCGCGACTTTAATGGCTTATGACAAATCACTTTGTTTCGTTTATTACAGATTTTAGTGGGTAATTGTTATTTATTTATTGAAACATGTTGCTGTATCATTAAATAAGAACATCACTTATTCTTTGTGATTTTGTTTACACGATATAATGTGTAGGTCTTTTCAACCAAACAAAAATATATTATATTTTATAATACAAATCTATCAGATGTTATACAATATTATAACATCTTCCGTTTTATCAATAGACAGATGCTAGAGATGCTTATATACTATGAAAATAACCCAATAATTACATAAAAGTTAAAGACTTTAAAGTTTATTCGTAAACTGTTAACAAAATGTCTTTTAAAATATTTCACACTCCATAAATTCCCTCAAGATCGGTGATTTAAAATAATTAACTACAAAGTATATAATTTAAATCACGCAAAGTAAAATCACAACATACAAGAACTAATTATATCGAGTTACGGCTATCTTAATCTTATACTTGGAGTCATTTATAGAAACAACGTCTAGGCACAAATATAGCCGAGCCCGCCCTCTCAAAACCACGCCCTCTTACGTGACTAAATATAGACTTAGCTTTTATTCTCCTGTTTGCATACAAACAACATATATTTAGTATGTACATATAATACTTTAATACAGTTGGATTCACGTGTTATTTTCCTAATTTAATTTACCTAATAGCTGTGTATACATCACAAAATAATTTTAAAAAACTCATTTCCTAAGAAAATTATTTTCAGCTACGAAATTTCTTTACCACATATATTTTTCTTTTTAATCTGCTTCGATAAATATACCTTAAAGCCTATAACTAACCTATGTTAGGACTCCTAAATATATATAATATATTTATAAGATATTAGGACTCAAGATTGTGTTAGCATTAAAGATAATATGGAGCAGGTAATAAATATCATAGATAATCAAACATTTTTATTTTCAAGTAGATACGCCCAAGATAGGTGTGGTTGATAGAAATTAGTAGCAAAGCTAGCGCACCCTGTAATATCACTGTATGTAACAGTAGTAGTCAGTAGGTATATTCCGGGCGTTTCGGTAAATGTACCTAGAACAATATCAGAGCGGCGTGTGACCGCGCGCGTGTTTAAACTACGATTGAGCCAATCTCTGCTCCAACGCTACTGAATCCATGAAACACGATCTTCTGGAACTTTTTATTAATAATTTACTTCAAAATATATCAAGTAATAAACAAAATAATCATTGAGTCAGGACATCGGTTCTTTGTATATTAAAAATCGCCTCCGTTTTCGGCGGACCGATATATGTTGCAAAACCCAACCCGGTGAGCTTCCCACACGCCGCACAGGAAGTCAATGTTCCCGCGATAGCCCAAGCCGAGGTTCGTGTCTCGTAGTCCTTGCCGTAGTCGCGGCACAAAATAAATAGCTCACACCAAAGTCCGCGAAAAGCTATCGAGGCCATATGCCACCAGTTTAGTCATTTCAACAAAATATTTTTAAAAAGATATAGTTCAACTACCTCATCATCAGCCTATTAAGGCCACTGCTGGACATATGCCTCCCTCAAATACGCCAACCTATTGCGATCTTGAGCGATCTGAATCCAGCGGTTATCCGCGACCTTTATGAGATATTCATGAGATCGTTTTTCCATTGCTTTCTAGTTCAACGTATACTTTTTTAATTAAAATATCACTTTAAAAATAGTTAAGTAGGTACGTGCTTAGTCTAATCTCAGTCATATAATGATGTTACTTATATTAAGAAGTGTCAAGAAACAGTAAAAATACATAAGTTAATAAAATTGGACAACGTATTATATAAATTATAAAAAATATATATCTACTATTGTAAGCTTCTTATTTTAATATTATGGGTAGATACAGATACATATTTATTATTTACATACATGAACTGAACCACTTAACCGCTTTTAATTCCCTATATCATGAAATACGTATTGATCAACAATTTGTATGATTATTTAAAAGTTCTTATCCTAGAATGTCTAAAATTATGGTACAAGCAGCGAGACGTGTATTCTCGGCTGCAGTCAGTGTTGCCTCCATATAAATATTTAACTACCGCCCGGTACGACACTCACGCTTTTTGCTACATTGGGATTTTAAATTGCGCTTTTTTAAAGCTATTAGTTTAATTATTTCAACTGTGAATTTATTGAAGTACTATCAAAAGAAATGACTTTAATTAAAACGGAATTTTGTACCCAACATCGTAAAACATTTAAGATCTGTGAACTATTTATATTTTAAGTACAATAGCGATGATGACAGGAAACCTAATAAATGTTTCGATTGAGTGACACACAGTTAGGTGATTAAAGAACGTAACTATAATTTAATATTGAAACAATCACACAAGGGGATCATCTATAGGGATTCAAACGCAAAACGGGGTTGACAAAACCAAAGGCATTAACAAAAACAAAACTGCCAACAAACGAAATTCTAGTTACAAAAACAAAACTCCAAATGTCGCAGTTTCCGCCCTCAACTTCACTCGGTAAATAAATAAATGCGCGCGTGTTTTATCACCGATTGGAGCAATTACGAAGCTGCGAAACTACACGGGCGCTGCTTGCAGAATGATTCTTTGTAGCGAACGGTTCCTTTCTATTACTAGGAAATATTTCGTTTATATATCCAACTAACCAATTTTACTTTTTTCTCAAGCACTGGTTAAAAAACAAATATACTATTTTTTACCTAGATATCTGTAGATAAATAACAAAATAATATAAGTGTAAACTCTATATAACGACCCTGAAGGGACTGTGCATTTTATAGCGTTATAAAGAGTTGTCGTAAAATGGAGAGAAGAAAAGGTGGATGAAGACAAGCTGAACCAACTAAAGCCAATTGATTTCGACGCTTTAGGGAGTTTGTCGTTAAATCCAGGGACGTTACATGGAGTGTACACTGTATAATTAATAATAAAATAAATCAAAAATAAGATTAAAAATGAGCAATGTTAGGATACTCAGTATATTGTTTTAAAATAATATTTCAAATTTCGAATTTAGTTTTAAGTAGTAATTATTTTACAGACTACAAAAGTCGACTCAGATGTAAAATTGTAAAAAATACAACCTGCAAATATAAAAAGTTTATAATGGCATTACATGGAAGTGACATGAAAGCAGCCCTATTTTAAGTCCAACATGGTAAATACAAAATAAGCCAGAAGATTAGAAGTAGGTGAGACAATGGCGAGGTCTCAAGTGCGCTCTCACAAAAGACGAGTAAGCAAGGTAGTCTGCCTCCGCGAGGGCTCTTCACTCGCGAGCTAATGTTGTTGAAATATTGATTAATATTGTAGCCATGTTGGATGCCCTCTCAACACCGGATGACGTATCTACTAAAGATAGGGGTTTTGTCTTGTTGAGGGTTTTTGATTTTAGGAAGCTTTTGTAGAGCTGTATCAACGGATTAACTTGACATTAAAAGGATTGTGGGTTAAAATGATTGATTAGTTTTTTTATTTATAATTAATCTTACTATAATCGACAATTGTAAAACAAAAATAGGTATATTTTTTATATGTGTATTTCAATTCATTTTCATATAAAAATAAAGTATAGGATTAATGGTTTGATATTTAGATATAAATTATGTCCATTTGATTAATGGCATTATGTTATTACTCTCGAAATAAAAACACACGTTAGAAGAGTTTTTAGTAGTAGGTATCCAGAACACCATTTCATTCTAAAGCGACAATATAAATATAAAACTGACATTTTCATTAATAATTTTAAATTAATTAATAAGTAATAATGTCAGCACTAATTTAGACATTATAATATTTAGGTAACAACAATTAAATAAGATTATTTGAATTGTTGTAGTTTTTATCTTTTTTTATTGTTTAGCAGACAACGGAGTAGGCTGGTTTTCTGTATGGTTGGATAACATCGCCGCCCATGGACAACCGCGCCTCAGTCAGCGCATTCTTTGTGTTGCCGGCTTTTTACCTCCGATATCCTTACTCACTCAACGATACAAAGTAGAAGCACCGTTTCAAGTACAACTCCACCATTTGAGTATTCAACGAGCCCGTGGTATCACTTCGGACGATCCGGCTCAATTAATGTGTTAGCATCTGCTTCAACATTGTTCGGACCACTGTCAAGCCCTTCCAGTGGCCGAATAAAATTATAAATTAAATTTTACCTGTCCGGGATTGAAGCCAGATATCTCTTGCTGCATGGTAGCCTTATTAAACAACTTAACTATGACTTACGTGGCTCTCAAAATGTCTTGCAATAAATATCTAATATTAAAGTATTTTTTAACTTACCCAAACAAATTAACAACATACACCTATTACAAACACCTGCATACCAGCGCCAACCGATTTATGAAAGGAATTAAAACAATTTATAATTTGTATTTATTTGTATCTTTTTAGTCCCACGATCTTGTTGACATGTAATATATTTGGCTTCCTAAATGTTCCATTGTTTTCATTCTAATATAAGGTTTCTATTAATTACACAGATAAGTTAAAGACTATTCGTTTTTGTTATTTATAGTAAGTAGGTAGTGACTGTATCTACATTAGAAGGTCTTTCTTCTCTTCCAGCAAACAGATAAAAATAAATTTCTATAAATAAATAAATTTCTCGTGCCATCAATTAGTAAAAACTTACATTTTAGTTTTATATTCTATCGCCCGTGGGAGAACCATGCTGAAGCATATGCTAACGCACTAATTGGGCCAGCTCGACCGAAGTGATACCACGGGCTCACAGAATAATCAGTGTAAAACGATACTAGTACTGTGTTTCGCAGAGTGAGTGAGGATATCGGATGTCCTTAAAAGTGCTGCGTAAAAAGCCGGTAACACAACCAATGTGCGAACTGTGGCGCGGTTTTTCCTGGGCGGCGATGTTATCTATGATGTTTCTATGTGTTCGATGAAGAGACCCAACTGCTCCGTAGTCTGCTATAAAATAAAAAAATCTTATAAGCCAGAAAGTGTGTTTCACTTTTTAACCTGTAATAAATTTTGGAATAAAACAATTTTGGCTTCAATGGAGCTCTTATGAACGTACCACTAGTGTTGCCCAAATGCATGACTTAGCCAGTCTTGATCTTGCGCCAATTCACCCGGTATAGGTCTTGGTCTTGGTATTGTGCTCCCAGTCTTAGCCTTGCAGCAAGAGTCTTGCAAGTCTTGAAAATACCTATTAGACTATTGATATTTAAAGTTTACTTCAGATCTTATAAAAACCTATCAGAATAGGAACATTTTGAGCTTGAATTAGCATAGCCATAGTAAAGACCAACCAGATTTGTAAAATATGTCTAAAGATTTAATGAGAAATTCCAAAAACCACTGCCACAAAAATAGCTGTAAGACGCAAGAGTCTTGCTCAAGTCGTACACGGTCAGTCTTGGTCTTGCTAAAATTAGGCGGTCTTGGTCTTGGTTTTTCATTTGGGCAACACCACATACCACCGATTCAGAAGGAAATAAGCAAAGAAGAATTAGCAAGAAACTCTGCTACATTTTTTTTCAAATTAAAATTTTAATACAGAGAATTATGATTACGAAATATTAAATTTAGAGAGAAATTATCATAACATTGATTACCTAAAAAAATATTAAAATAAAATATAATAAATTTTAATTGTGGTTATTAGAAGTTACTTCAAGTTGACAGTTAATACGTGACATTTCTACGAACAGGGACCTATGGTTCCCTCCCACTACTTCAGATTAAAGGTAAATGCACATGCGCAATGCATCTTTGCTTTTTGCTGACACAAATATCAAGTAGAACCTATGTTACCTACACTTCAACATAACCATATATACGTCCTTTGTAAACTAATTATATATGAATTTATTTTCATATATAATTGGTGGCCAACAAGCAGGAGGCTCACCTAGGACATGCATTCCTCCGCCCATGGACAGCCCTAGCCCCTATGCAGAAGCGATTGCGTTACCGGCCTTTAAATAATGAGTACGCTCTCTTCTTTCAAGAAGACCTTCAGGTCTCCAAGTTGTATTGGTTTAAAAATACCTCTGCTGCCAGCTTATTCCTTAGAGTGTTGGTGCACGGCACAAAATGCCTTACTTTTGTTATTATATAGCGGATAACAGAGCAGGTGGGTCTCCTATATGGTAAAGAACACCACCGCCCATGAACAAACGTGCCATAGCCCGCACATTGGTTGCTTTTTTTGCTTTTTACGCCCTTTAAGCGGTATTTTGAAGGGCCTCCGATATCGTCACTCACTCTACGAAACACATTACAAGTACCGTTTCACGCTGAGTATTCTGTGACCCATGGTAGCACTTCGGATGAGTAGGTCCAATTAGTGCGTCAGCATGGCTCTCCCACGAGTGCAATAACATTAAGATCGCCCGGCCACTGTCAACCTTTTCCAAAGACCGAATAAATTACAATTGCCCGGACCGGGATTCGAACCCGGTACCTCTCGCTTCATGGTACACTTTTAAAACCATTAAGCTACGAGGCTACTTAATTCCAAATGTTATTCGTAAGAGACCAGCACGGACATTAATTTCATATTAATATTCTTCCGTATATGCCTGTATTACTCGACAATTTCAAAAATTATATATATATTTGTATACTTCAATCACCACCGGTGTATGTGCCATCAATAAAAACAATGGATTAATATTTGAAAGCAACATACTCACTTCCTCTCAGCTGAGCAACGGCAAATTAAAAACTCTTCATCGCCGTCCCTTTATTTGAAAAACAATTTGTAGCCCTTGTACATAAGGCGAAATTAAACTTCATATGAAATAAATAAATATAAGTAAAAGGGTTATTGTTTTGATCACGAGTGGAGTTGGTACTTCAGGCAAAGTAGGCATTATTTTTT
This sequence comes from Delias oraia, assembly GCA_018230265.1. Classification (NCBI taxonomy): domain Eukaryota; kingdom Metazoa; phylum Arthropoda; class Insecta; order Lepidoptera; family Pieridae; genus Delias; species Delias oraia. The sequence continues at coordinate 9,365 of DWCF01004045.1, forward strand.
TAAATAGAGTTGTTACGATTAGATACTGCCCACAACGGTGGTTTCCCCTTTATCCTACCGAATTTTTTTAACTTCAAGTAAAGTTAATAAAAAATCACATTCAATGCGTTAATTTTTTTCTTAATATATAGCGGACAACGGAGCAGGTGAGTCTCCTATATGGTAAAAGAACACCGCCGCCCATTGGCAACCGCGCCGTAGTGCGTATTGGTTGCCTTTTTACGTGGCACTTTTAAGGGCCTCCGATATCTTCACTCATACTGCGATGATAGTACAAGTACCGTTACACGCTGAGTATTCTGTGAGCCCGTATCACCTCGGACGAGCTGGTCCTAATAGTACTTCAGCATGGCTCTCACACGGGTCCCATAATTTATCGTCGCATTTATGTTATTAGAACATAATTCAACTGACATTAAGTAATATTGAAAAGCAAGGTAGGTACGGAATAGAAGTCTCAAATTGTAGGAATGATTGTAATGTAATGGCATACAATATTCATAAACAATTAAAAATTAAAAGACAAACAATTTACTAACATATAGAAAATACATTTTTATTGCGTTCTTTAATGTTCCTTTAAATTGCCCCAATTTTTAACTACGCACTTTAATGTTGTAAAAAGTTTATACTATTATAATCGTATTGATTGAATTAAATAAGAGACTTCAATGCTGAAGTGCCCTTTCAAAAATGTAATGCGCACACCTGGGCCGAATAAGAATAACTATTATTATATTAAACCTACTATAATTTTACTCATAGTAATGACCTATATCTTATATCTCCTATATCCTATATCTTATAGTCCATGAATTATGATAACAATAAATAAAATAGTTGTAGAAGTATTTTTGTAAACCTAGTAATAATCTGAGTTGTCTAATTTGAATACGTTTATCACATTTTACATCTCGTAATTAAAATTTACTGGTACCTAAATTTAAATAAACACTATCCCTTTTTCAATAAAGCTTAAGAGAGAATAAGCGATACTAAAGACCTTATGGCGACATTTTTAATTGCATTCGTTTGGCGAAAACACGAAAATGCTTTTTGATAAACTTCACGGTCGGTTAGTAAATAAATATAAATGTAAAAAAGACAGCAGTTTATAGATATGAAATTGAGTAGGTATATCTTATATGCAAGCGATTTCATTTTTTACCGAGCTTCAAACAAGTTGAATGGAGGTTATCAATTTTCTATAAGTTTTCATGAGTTAACACATGTACTCCTGCTTTCAAAGTTTAGATTTAATTAAATTACGTACTTACACCTTTTTATGTTAAATTAATGAAGAATTATTTTGTATAACGGACAACGGGGCAGGCGGATGGTGAAAATTTCTGCGCGACAATCCTCGCTTTGGTTGTATGACCAATCTTTTAAGCTGCATAAGCGCTAACTTAATGAGTCGTCGGTATCGTAGAAACGTAGTAAAAATACTGTTTCACACTGACATTCTATATTTGTTAATACCTACTCCTTATTTAGACCTAATCAACTTAACATAAAATATTAATTACCTTCATAAAAATTAAACAATCAAATATATTTATTTATCATAGTATTTAACAATCATTTAACTATAATGTCGTCATAATTCAATAGATCAAATGTTGGGAATATATTCTAATTGTAGGAGGAAAGGAAAATGTTTTTCTTTAATTTTATTTATATCACCATTACAACTTTAATTTAGGTTTAATTGTGATCCTTTTTTATGAAAAATTGTACTGAATGTTATAGGCGATTAAATATTGACTTAGAATAATGAAATACTTTTTTAAGCTGGTATTTATTTAATCATATGACATATTGATAATACACAAATATGGTTTAAAGACCGACAACGAACCCGCATCCTAGCAAGGGGTGGGAGTGTGAATGGGTGTTTTATCCTAAGTAACCCTATCATAAGTAACCTAAGTAATCCTCCTGGTAGTTTGTCACCATTTTCAATTAAAAAAAAGCAAAAATAATAACCATAGTATGTATGTAAACTATTTTATATAAGTAGGCACTTGTAATCATTTCTGTGATCGGATGTTCCACCATAGCACGTCATGTCTATTTTTTCTTATCTTAGGTAGGTACTCGAATTATAAACGTCGCCGGTCATTGAAAGCAATATATACAAGCACCTAAATGTTTGACAACGCACGATTTGCTTCAATTAAAAAAAATCACCACATAATGAGATTGTGAGCACACTGTTAGCATCTGCCGTATCCTCGTGGCCATTCTTGCTACTTTTTGTATTTTTTCCGCAGCAACAGCGTACAGCCGATCCGATTTGACACCGGGGGTCCGGAATTGTGCGATAACGATTATTCTAATGTTTTTTTGTTGCACGCCCTTCAATTGTCCGAGTTTTGCTGATTCAAACGTCATTGTGGCAAGTGAAGTATGGACCATTTGGCAAAGAGGATTAGAGAAAGTGCGCTAGTTGATCGAATAATGTTGTATTAACCACAGAGTAATAATTTAAATTACAGCTTGTTCTTCAAATAAATTATAAATCTTTGGCTCTAATTAATAAAGAAAAGAAAATATATATATATATTTATTTAAAATATATATATAAATAAATATAGCGCACACGTGCTTAATAAAATGTCTGATGTATAAAGAAACCACAAAAATCTAATAATATTAAATACGTAAATCTTTATTAAATGTCGTCAATAAGGGAGTAGGTAAATAAAAAAGGCTTTTGAAGAAAATCCATCAAACACCTAACATCCGTTATTCCCATGTGATATATTCAGTATTAATTTCCCAACGAATCTCAGAGCTTTAGTAAGATAAATCATCTGCCCACGGATGAAGACATGACCAATTTAATTAAGTCCTCAAGTTAGCGACACGTGAGCTTCAATCTTTTATTGTAGCACAGTGTCGCATTGTCGGCAAGCAGTGGGAGGTTTGGCCGATTTCCGAGCGCATCTGTCATGTCACCACAGACAATAATAGACTTTGCGTTCGGAATCTAAGGTGGAATTTTTATACATAGCGGCAAAGAAAAGTGTGGGTCTTAAATAACATCTCAATATGTTCTGATGATGTGTTAGGTCGTATTGTCGGTTTCTGACAATGGTGATAATTGATCGTACTCATGCAGATGTCGCGGCATACCCTTTCTGTGTTAGATACAATTTATTTCATTTGTTTAGATGTCTCTTTGTAGGTTAAAATAAATCTTTTGACGTATGAGCATGACTTTTTGTTCGATCTCACCGCGAGACGCCGACATTTTAATTTAATGTTCTGAGAAGTGTGAACTCCTGCAATGTTAATAATGGAATTTTAATTACGTTAAACGAAATAATAATAACAATAAAATTGATTGTATACTTTTTGTATCGACGAACATGTTTTCTATATAAACCAAATACATGTCTTATTTACCAGTGTAAAATTTATGAAAACTATGACAAATTATATTATTATAAGATATCTATACGACAATGTTATGCGGTAGGTAGAATATACAAGTTCTTTAAAATCTGAGCACGTAGATACTTTAGTGCACAATAAAATCTATTGACTTGACATCAATTCCATAAGAAAGTAGGTGTTACATGTTTTCGTAACAGGAGCTTAACTTTATTAGTATCAGACTGACAAAGAGCGTTTTCCCAAAGACAATTTTATCCATAAAATATCAAATATGATAATAATTTTGAAATAATACTTAATTAAATTTACAAGGAATATAAATGTTAGCTGTTTACTTTGTTATATATGTATATAGGATTTATAAGAATATTTCAAACATTTTGTATTTGCTTTATAAGAAAAGAAGGTACCTAACAATATATTTCCTTGCAACACCTACTCCAAGGTTTTTATAACACTTCTTTAGAAGTCTTGTAAATGGCCCGTGTTGTGAACGCAAGCCAAAACAATCCATCAAGCGACATGTCAGTGTGTCTGTCTGCTGCACTACCGTTGTCTATTATTATGGGATTTTTGTTATGCAAGTAGGTAGCGCTCGTTGTGTTCCCTTACATAATAATAACAAATTAATAAGTGAGTTAAAGTTATCGGTCTCTTGAATAATAACAAATTTAATTTTACAGACATTGATAATTGCACTATACTATCTATGCGTTATACTTAATTAAAAACGTCAAATAAATACGAAAATCAACCTTTATTTACTACTAAGAACAACGATAGATACTCGTATATGATAAAAGGTGATTTGATTTGATAAAATTTTGACATTGTTTTATCTGAGCTTTAATGTGATTACGCTCATAATATGCATTTATATCTCATGTCGATCACCATCATCATCAGCCATTTAAGTCCACTGCTGGACATAGGCCTATTATATATATTATAGTCGATCTCAAGATGAAAAGAACAATTTCGTTGTTTATATAAGTGTGTCAATAAGAATCAGTTATTTTTGTCGACTGATTGATTTGGGGGCAAACACTTTATCACTGAAATCTCAATGTTTATCCATCTTCCAGTGTCCCCAGTAACGTAAACAAATCTCAAAACAATACATCAATCCACGTTTTATTCGGACAAAAGCACTCATCATTATCAAAACATTAACGTTCGTCTGTCCGCGGGGTGCCAATTATTTTTACTTGCAACCCCATCAGGCATTGGTTATTCGCACTGGAAACACCGTTACACTCGTTTATCATTATCTGTGGCGAGTCGCGTGCGCCAACGCTGACACGCGACGCACTTCTGGGAGATTTTTAAACAAAATAATCATTGTTATTTAAGAATTATCCTTTTAGTTTCTAGTGCGTATAGGAAAAATATTTGAGATAAAAAATTGAATATATTTCATATTAATATTACTAGACAATATTAAGCTGATGCCATTTATTGAAACAAGTAAGCAATTTTACTAATCAAGAGAACATTTCTCAGCCAAATGTAAAAGTTGTGCGCCAATAAATGCCTACTTATTAAATCATGTATAACTTATGGTTTTAAGAGGCACTGAACTGCAATCTGTTAACTTTCTCAGGGCTGTTAGTTTTTCGATCCCATAATCCGCGAGCATCGAGCAATTATCGCCAAGCCAGCGACGCGGATTCACTCGCACAAAGGACGCATGTTTTACAAATAGCTCACATCGCAATTCACGCCACGACCCCTGTTTGTGACGTTCACTTACGATTAGGCACAAAATTCCGCCCTTTGTCATTTGCTCAGAAATCGCCACTCCACCGCTCACTCTAAATTCCTTTTCTTATACTTAATTGTGGGAAAAGTGCACTCAAATTTTGCAAGTTATCGAATGCAATTGTGTGAATACATTTCTTTCATTGGTTTGCGTGAAATCATTAAATGTTTGTGAAGGTACATATATTCCATTAATTGAAATGAATTTGCTTCTTTTTCCGACTTTAATAAAGGTGGTCCTTAATGATTAGATATGTTTGTATTTTAACGCGATTGTAAAGGAACTAAAAGATTATTTATATGATTTATTTATATTATTCTCTGGATTTTAGTTTAGTTTTAACAACTATTATACTGTAAAAAATATAAAAGGAAGGAACACAAATTGGGCTTACAAACCCTTTATAGTTCATAATCCTCAACATAAACATTTATAAAACTAACAAATGAGTTGTAAAAATGCAACAATACGTTATCTGTGGCAGATTCAGAGCGAGCCCGCGGGCGATTCAGCCAACCTCCTGTTAACAAACAATTAACGGTGAAAAATAAAGAAATGGGGCGATTAAGGTCTCGTGGGGCGGGAAGGGAAGGCCTGGGGCGCGGTTGTGGGAATTCTTTATTGTTTTTGGATGGTCACATTATGATTGCTCAGTCGGCTGACGTTGCGCACAGACACACCGTGTCGCTAAACAACGGATTTTTAGCACACACATGGCGAATTAATTTTATTGTACGTTTGACGATGATTGCTTTTCAATTGAGATTGAAAACCGACATTTGTTAGGCATTCAGGGTGAAAAATATTAGTTTTTCACATCACTTGACTTTGCGAATAGATTTATTTTTATTTGCCTATGACTGAAGCCCGAAGGCTATATATATAGCTGAGCTAAATTTGGTAGGTTAATTTTATGCAAATGTATTAATTTAAAAAAATATTTAACGGTAATTACCCGGTACCCTGGCTTACTCTGTTTAGTTTAGTTGCATTTTATTATTTATTTTAAAAAAGTGTTTCACCGTGAGATGTGATGTGTTATTGGTGTGAGTTATATTTCATAAATATGTGAATAAATAAGACATTAATTAAACCATTACTGTTTCAAAGTTTTTAGTTTTCTTCTTTCCTATTTAAAAATTTTAGAGTCAAATTTAAAATAAATCTAAATGCAACAGAAATTAAATTTTACTTAGCTAAAGATTTATGAATATCCTCCCTTAGCAGTGCAGTTATCTGGTAGATGTGAAGAGCTCTTTCATAATCTGTGCCCTCACCGACAATTTTACCGACAATTTCCATTTTTACCGACACGGCACGTAGCGCGTGCCGAATCGCCGACACGCGCCCATTGTTTCTATAGCTTGATGTTTTAATTTTGACAGTAAGTGTGAACACCTGTGCGTCTCTATGACCATAGAACTGCCTGGGGTGCATGGTTTAGTTGAAGTATCTGTCAAGTGTTAATAGGTTTTTAGTTTTACTAAGCTAAATACTTTTTAATTTAGTTTAGACTGTATTGTCATATTGCGGCTTAACAACTATATATTGGTAGTTATACTTGAAACGGCAGTTCTACGGTGTTTCGCTGAGTGAGCATATCGGAGGCCCTTAAAAGTTCCGCTTAAACGGTGTAAAAATCCGGCAACACAAACAATGCGTGCATTGTGGCGAAGTTGTCCATGGTGGTTCATGGCATTCAAGGTAGACCGACGACTTTATAAAGGTCACCGGAAGATACTGGATCCAGGTCACACCGACAGGTATTCATGGAGGTTCAAGAGGGAGGCCTATGTCCAGCAGTGGACGTCTTACTGTTTATATGATGATGAATAATGTTCATGGGCGGCGATGTTCTCTTTCCATACAGGTAAGGAGACCCACCCTTTCCGTTGTCCACTATACCATAAATATATATATATCTCATATATTGATCAAATGAAAAACTCATTGTCTTCCAAATTTCTATGCAGCTATGAATACTTGATGGTCCAATCTATGGACCATGAGCCTTACGCACGAGTTTAAATTTATCAAATTTATAAACAAAACAATAGATTTTGATTTTCAATGTTTGTTATTTTTACGTAGTGACAGCCAAGCTTACAATTAATTAATTAAATAGGGTGCATTGCTGGCATCTAGCGACGAAAAGTAAAACTAATTGAAGAGTCACCTATTATGGAGTAGAGACATTTTTATTACACTTTAAATTGTTAAACTGTATTTATAATTATTTCACTTATAATTTTTAATTAGACTCTTATTAAAATCTTTTTACTTCATTTACTTAAACTTATATTGTAAATTACTTTAGGAATATTTACTGTATAAATAAAATAAATATTGAACTTTTTACCTCTTCAATATTTACGCAATACATTTACATCACTCTTGGGTCTACAAATAAGCTACACGACACGATAGGAATCTTGCGAAAATAAGTAAATTGCGGCTTTGGTTATTTGACCTCACATCCAGCGAAGCGTGGCCTATCACTTCTTACATGAATAGCGACATTGGGGTTCTTGTTAAAATGGAACATCATCTACTCAAATTACCAGTTACGATCAACAGAGGGCTTGCAAATATTTGACGTCCGGTAATTGTCATTCGAGACGTAAATATCCACTTACATTGCCCGACGATGTCTCCCATAGGATAACTCAACGATATTTTCGTTTATTATGTTTAAGTAAAAAGGTAGATAATATATAAATAGCATTAATTAATTAAACTACATAAATTTATGTACGTATATTTTCAATCTCTTATTTTCTGCGCGTTCAAGCTAATATTTCATAGATTCAATATTTATAAATGTTTATTAGGCACCAACTATTTTTATATAGAATATATATATTATAAATACTATAATAATAGCAGTTAATGAAATGTTTAACTTTTGCTAGTAAATTGTTACTATTTGTGCGTTTCTAAAAATATTATTACTTGAACTTACTTAACTTACTTGACTGTTTTATTAGATATTTCTCGTAGATTATTTAAAAATAAATGTGATTAATTTTAGTAGGCAAAGTTGTTTCATCTACTGATGTAGAAACCTATAATTTACCAAGGGTATGTTCATTTAATTTTTATTTATTTAAGCAATAGTCAACCT
>DWCF01004046.1:0-17649 GCA_018230265.1 Delias oraia
AAAACCGATGGTTCACTTACTTACATACTTCATGCTTAAACGACGATTTTTATAACAGACAACAGAACAGATAGATACCTACTTACAGCGTACTCGGCATGTAACGGTACTTATAGTGTTTCGCTGGTGCTTAAAAATGCCGCTTAATAGGCGTAAAAAGCCGGCAACACAACCAATGCGTGGACTGTACCGCGGTTGTCCACGGGCGGCGATGTTGTCTTACCATATAGGAGACCCACCTGTTCCGTTGTCCGCTAAACTATAAAATATATCATCTAAAACTGGTAGAGATTAGGTCTTTTGGAGACCGCAGTGATACAGCATTTGTAAGCAAGAACCGCCATTCCCATAAACAATACATCTGAACGTTGTTCGTGGGCGGCCAGTGACTGTAACGCGTCTCATGTGAACTAGTAGTCGTAAAGTACTGTTACAAATTTCTGCTCTCCTGGTACTAAGATGTATTTGATGTGGTTGGAACTGTCTGTAAAGCTCGTGTTTTATGAATTCAGGCTGGCCCGATTGTGCTACAAATCCCGGCAATTGCATCAAAAAGCTGTTGTCATAAAGCTCAGTTTATGTGCGAGTACCAATTAATATTAAGTTGTAATTTATTAAATACAGAATACAATCATAATAACAATAATTATAAATGTTAAACAGATGTCTGAAAACGTAAAAAAGAGCTCATAAAAATTCATTATTATGTGAGGTTATTAATTTTATGAACCATATTTGTATAGTTAGTTACGTAACCCAAAATAATAAAGAAATTAATTTATTACCGTATAAAGTGCTCAACACTCATAATTTCAAGTCGGGAAGTAGACTAATTTGTACGGCCGAAGACAAAATGCTGTAACGAATTCGACACTCAATAACTCATTCTAAAATTCAAAATAAACATGGCTGTTCCAAAAGTGAATCGCCCGATCTGTCAACAGTCGAGCGCGCGCCTTGCGCGACGACGAATGGCCGCAGACGTTACCGACATCTGTTGTCTATTTTAGATTTGTCACCCAAACGCGCCTTTCTCCACCGGAAGGAAAAGAACTCTTTAGATATCAGTCAAGGAAACATTCTTTCATTGTGCGACTCTAAAAAGCAATGTCAAGTTTTTAACGTTATTATTAAAAATTCGACCCACGTTTCCTACCACTTTGTGACTGTCTTAATCAATGCTAATAAGATAATGTTAAATTTAAATAAACTCTGATTGTCTTTACCAAAGGTCACGTAACTTAGAAACTGTTAATTACTTAATCAAGATACCAAACTAACTGGGTTCGCACTACGACAACACACTGTTTGTTGTCTTAGCGCGAAGTAAATTTATTCTCGTTACGTTACCCGAGTTCCGTTTATCTTTATCTACCTGCTTGTTAGTTCACACTGATTATACATTCCCTCACTTGAGATTTGCAAATATCACAAGGAATATATACGTATTAATATGTTCCTGAGATGTGCATCTAGAATTGTTGTTATGTAAAACTTCGAACAATGATATATTATACTTTGTCACTAAGAACAAGTAATAATGCATTATAATTTTAAACGAAATTGAAAAATACGTGTAGCACACAATTTTGAGACATAGCTAATTGATATTGGGCACGCGGCGGGAGCGCAATATTCGAAATTCGATTGCATTCTAAAATCGCAGCGCGTTTCCGTCGCGGAGCTTATCACAACTCTTTGTACTGAACGCATTAAGCTTATTTGAATGGAGCATAGTCTCAAAAGCTGTTGTTCAGTGCTTCCTTTGGCAAGCCGAGTGCCGCGCGGTTGTGTGGCCGACGTCAGATTACAAGACCTCGCTTACATTAAACGCGCTTCGGAATTGCTTATAAAGCAACGTATTCATTCATTTACCAAAATTTGCTTCGATCGATAGCATGATCAAATTAAAACTTATTTGACTTTAGTTATAAAAACAAATTGGCGACAGATTGACTAATGTGATAAAGTTAGTTTTAGACGTTTTCAAAATATCCCCCCGAGATGAAATCAGATAAGCAACCGATCTCTACTGTCATCGTATTAACGAATCACGTCGGGAAGAGAATTTCTCTTGTAATGTGGTGTGTTAGAGTCTAAAATGGTTATTCCTTGGCGACTAAGAGACAAATGCTCAAGATGCAGCTCCGTGGGCGAAAGCAGTGACAAACGCCGGGAACTGTCACAGCATTGATAAATAACTGATTATGTTACACGGTACTTTGCTTTCATAATTAATTGACATCTTCTATCTGATGAAATCAAGGCAGCGTCGTTGACAAATTACAAATGTGCAATAGATTTTGCTTATCTTCTGGTGCTAATTAAAAGACGAGCAATATTTCCATGAATGTGTAATAAATATAACAGTTGTTCTCTTAATTGTATAGTATTGTATATATTATTTGATGGATGTATCATTTAAAGGAATTTGAGAGCCTCGTAGCTTAAGGGTTGTAAAGGTGTACCATGAAACTATTTGAATTCCGGTCCGGATAATTATAATTTATTCGGTCTCTGGAAGGACTTGATAGTGACCGGGCGAGTGTTTTAATACTGACGAACCCGTGGGAGAGCCATGTTGAAGCATATGGTGACGCACTAATGGGGCCGGCTCGTCCGAAGTGATACCACGGGCTCACATAATACTAAGCGTGTTAAGATTATACTGTGTTTCGCAGAGTGAGTGAGGATATTGGAGGCCCTTAAAATAAATACCGCTTAAGGCGTAAAAAGCCGACAACACAACCAGGGCACGGTTGTTCATGCGGCGGTGTTCTCTTACCATATAGGAGACCTACCTGCTCCGTTGTCCGCTATAGAAATAAAAACATAATAAATAATTAAATATTATTTAACGTAGATACTTTTGTTTTTAAATTAGTCTTATTGTTTTATACAATACAAGTTTTAATTATCAATTATTTATTGTGTCATTAGAAATTATACTATTCTGTTTCGTCTAAGCTTATTTAGTAATCGCCAGATGAAGTCAACTGATTTTAACTTACAAAAACTACTATTGTAATTGATTTTAATTACTAATTTAAGATTAATTAACTAATTAATAAACCAAGATTGAATTAGTGTGATCTGTAACATTTTATTGAGATTGCGAGCGTATTCTTGTTTGTACAGTTTTTGTTTCGACCGGTTTCATGCTTGTTTCGCGATATAAATTCCATCGAGCTTAAACGAACGACCGCGAGTTAAACAGCTCCCACTATTTATTTATGTAATCGTCGTAATCATTTATTATCTCAGAGAACTCAATGTGCAATTCTTAATGTACAATGAGTTTCAGTATGGTCGATTTATCGTCTCTTTCTCACTACATTCTAATTATAAAAGATTAATACATAGTTCCAACATAAGTTTTGGGGAAAAAAGGCATATGAAAATTATAAAAACTTAACGCTACGTAAAATTTTACAGAAATTACATTGGCAGTACTAATGTAATGTTTGCAAAAGAAGCTTTGAAGTTGAAGAAGAAACTTATGTCTCGGTTTTGTGTGAGGACGATAAAGATAAACAGAATGAAGATAATTGAAATTATTGAACCGAAATAGCATAGTTTATTTCAGTTCGTCTACAGTGGTTAATTGCCGCATTTTTTCCGTGCTCGAGTGCCATGAGTGTAATTTGTCTTCTTAGAAATGAGCCGCGTCGTCGAATGCAACATATAGACACCCGAGTTTTTTGTGAATAGCCAACAGATTTCGGTGTAAATAACGTTTTAGTGAAATACCCGGGGGAAACGTTAGATGGATAATTACAGCATCAAGCCGCTGAGACACAAATGTCAAACGTAACTTATTTACGAGGAGTGAGGTTTCCGTTTGCATTTTAATACGATTTTTTTGTAGTGTCGTCAATTTTATCTATTGGGTGTAATTAAGTCATTATTGTTTAAATTTAGACGATTAAATATCAGTAAGAATAAATTACATAATTTTCAAAGCACTCACCAAAGCCAGTAAAGTTAATATAATAGTAAAATAGTACTCGTTTGAAATGTGGAAGTAACACAACCTTATTACTTTACATGCGGGTAATAGTGTATACGTTATGAAAACATGCGAGGCAGAAACGTATGACCCATATTTATGAATGAATTAAACAGAAGGCGATCGATAAAAAATAATACATTACGTCTGCTATAAATTGAATTGGCAGGTTGCGGCCACATTTTAGAGATATAATCCAATCTATACTTTGACGTGCTCCTTGCCTTTACTGCGGCTGAAGATTTACGTCCCCAATTTACTGGTACCCAACGATATATTTACGATTACGTTACGAATATTACGTTTTACTACGGCCCTGACCTCTTGCAGACAGTAGAAATGAGATCTACGCTAGTTGCAAAATCATTCGTTCTTTACTAACCAATTCCTACATCCATAAATCAATCGCTTAAATGATTATTTTATTTTAAGATTAAGTTATGTAATTATAATATAAATATATATTTTTATATAGTATAGCGGACAACGGAACCGTCTTTTATATTATAAGAGAACACCGCCGCCCATGGACAACCGCACAACAGACCCCACAATTGATTGTGTTGCCAGCTTTTTACGCCACTTAAGCGGCATTTTTAAGGGCCTCCGATATCCTCACTCACTCAGGTGTCCATGGGCGCAGCATCGCTTGCCCTAGGTGATCCTCAAGCTCGTTTGCCACCGTTTATATAAAATATCACTTATTAACATTAAATTTGTAAAGATAGATTTATCTCAGGGATGCGTCATTTAAATTGAGTTACATTGTATTTTAATGCTCATAACTTAACATGAGTTACGTTCCGGTTATATTGAGGATGTCGTGAAGAGAGCTTAAGTGTTTTGTAATTAAAATATGCATGTACTGCGCATGACTATTGACTTTGAAGTTGTGCTTAGACGCACTTGAGAATGATGGATAACTTTAAAAGGTGGTCTGCTACCAATGGTCTTGAACAAATGGCTTTTATAAGTCTACTATTTTTATTGTGTACGGCAAGTGTTTACAGATAGAAATAGAAATTTGTATTTTGTTTTAAATATGGAATAGTTGGTAAAGATTGAAGACAGTGAAATATTTTGATTAATTCTTTGGATAATATGTCATTTGCTATGTTATGTTTTATAAGTAAGAATTTCAATAGATGCATCAGACTTAACTCAAATTATCATATTTTAAAGACCTATATTATATACACTATATATTACATAATCAGAATGGTTTATGTAAATGTAGTGACGCTTAAAACCATACACACACGGTACACAGCCAAAGCCAGTATCCTGCCAGTAGGCTGGTGTAATTTGTAATACATACATTTACCTCATTTTTCATTTTTAATTAGAGCCATTGGTAATAGAGGCTAAGTCCTCTGATGCCAGGTGTGATGTTTTGATAAGAACCTTATTGGTTGAGTGAGTATTCTCAATACTGGAGGACAACTAATTTATATAGCTTAAGCTTCAAAAGCCGTCAACTGGTTGTCCATTGGCGGAAATGATCTCTTATTGAGATGCCACATTGTGCGCAATATAATAAGAAAAGAAAGTGTAGCAATGGGTAAAGTAAATATGTTTGCATTTAAGTTAAAATGAAGGATAACTTGGAAAACGTCTTCTAATAAAATATAGCTACAAATGTGTTTTAGCTATATTTTACGAGAACACGTTGAATCATGACTTTCTCATAAAAATAACTGATGATGAATTACATTTTTACAATTTCAAAAATACGGTAGTTTTATGTGAAACGGTATTTCTACTGTTTCGCGTGAGTGAGAATATCGCAGGCCCTTAAGAATGCCGCTTAAGCGGCGTGAAAAACCGGCAACATAACCAATGCGCGGCCTGTGTCGCGGTTATCGATGCGCAGTGATGTTTTCTTATCATATAGAGACCCACCTGCTCCGTTGTCCGCTTAGCCATAAAAAAATACAATTTCATGTTGATATTAAAGCAAAAAGATATAGAATATATAAAGCAACTTGTTTTACTATATTATAGTAAAACAAGTTGTGTAAAATTATTTCATTGAATTGTCGCGTAGATGCCAATCTTTTAGATCGATGACCCATAATACAAGCCTCGCCTGAAAGATAGTTGCAACAAAATTACACTGTGTTGCCAGACAGTAATTATAGAGTAGGTACTGTGAATCAACTGTTTTATGTTCAAACTAACTGATTCGTGCGACTTTATCTACAGATAATGACAACTGACAAATATGTAGTCATATATGTCAGTTGTATATATGTATACCAACTTTATAACCCCCTATAACCAAGCGTCTTTGGGAGAGGCCTATGTACAGCAGTGGACTTGAATGGGCTGATGATGATGATGATGATACCAACTTTTAATTTTTTGTATTTATTTCGTAATTTTTTTTTATGAAATACACACGTGTACGAAATTATTAAACATTTTATGAGAAAACAAATTAAGAATTTATGTTTTTACATTGTACTAATAAGTAATTTATATTATATAATAATATATAATTAGATATATAATTTCATTGTAAAGTAATAAATCGTTGTACCTCTATTTTTTGTGAGATTAAAATATTTTCTATTAAATTTCCAAGAAAATATCGAACTCAAATGATATTTGAAAAATACTTAGCCATTCTCTGGGTCAGCGTGAACGCATTGAAAATACCTTACCTGTTAAAACCCATGAAACAAACCAAATTTACAAATAATATCAATTAATCTACTTTAATATGCAAATGGCAAGAATTCGATACTCTAATTTAATTTAACAATGTTAATTACAGCATGAATATGGATGTAGTTATACGTATAATTAACTAAATGCCATATTTCAGATCATTCATAGTCATTTATACATTATTGTGATTTGTATCAGGAAAAGCTTAGTGGTTCAATGATTTTACAAACAAATTATTAAGCTCACTATATAATTAATTAATCAAATAATTACTCCGACTTAACGATTACTCAAATAAAAATATATAATTCATTTAAAACAGATACGTTATCCCTTTTTAACACTTGTTAAAACAGAGCTTCATAATTGCTACAGTCACTGTTAATTATTGAGAAACAGTCAAGCATTTTTCTTCAATGAGTAATTGCTTTGAAAAGTGTACCTCTCAAACGCTCAATATTAAGAAATGTAGTATACATCTAAATTCAAACGAAATAAAAGCGACTCAAATTCAATTTAAGTCTCACGCGTATAATAAGCGTACTTCCGTTTCTTTCAATATCTGAAATTGGATCACTGTGCGTGATGCAACTTGATTATTTATTTTATTAGGCTGTAAATCAAAACCAGGAAAGCTCTGAGGTCGTATAGGAGGAAAACATCAGGGAAATAACTTCTCAAGTATTTTTAACACAATTAAATGAACCATATTTGTTTTGTTATTTTGGTCAATAAAAAATGTCAAGTATGCAAAATAATAAATAAAATACTTTTAACTTTTGAGCCGTTCAATGAACCAGATTATTTAATGGTCATTTGATCAAACCTCCTTACTTATTTTGAGCTATTTCCTATTTGAAAATATATCTTACTCATATGAAAACTTTAAGTGTCTACTAACCAGCGCAATTAAAAAATAATGATCGCAAATAAAGATTACATTTCAGGCAAGACTACCATTAAAATAATATTCCAACTTCACCCATATCAGTGTATATCAATGTCATTATTTTCAAGTTAAGTGATCGTTATTAGTAAATTTAACTTTAACTTGGCACGCTTCAACGTTACATGCAGCGCCAAACCAAAGTCAGCTTAAGCTATGCCAAATCTCTTAAGTTGTTTTGCGAATGTAACCCAACAAAACTATACACTCGATGAATTATTGATAAATTTGTAACCTGATAGTCGTAGCTTTTACTTATAACTTTAAGCTCGTCGCAAAAAGAAAGCAATAGAAAATTTAAAAAAAACTGAAAATTTTTTAAAAACAGTGAATCCTTAATTTTTAAAAGTCTGTATAAAAGCATAGCAATAATTTCATTTGTATATTTTGGATATACTCGAGTCACCACTCTAGTAGATACTCAAAATTAATATTATCGGAAAGTTTAACTGGAAAACATTCATCAATGCAAAATCCATATGCATATTTTTAATTGGATATTTCATACTTTAAATATTTTTTATTAAAGTTTATCTAAAATAAAAAAAATAATACTACGTTATGGTGCTGTCTAAATTATTATTATTAATATTATTTTATTCCTGGAATAATTTTAGAAATTAGGTCAATGCAAAGCCTTAATATAATAGGCCAATTCGTTTAAGTAAGATTTTCCAATAATATGTAATACAAACAGTGATCTTATTGCACGAAAATGGTACAGGGATTGGTGCCAAATTGCTCCTCGTCCTTCGTACGCACCATTTACCATGGGATTGGAGAAACTACGGTCGAAGAAATTCGATAAAATAAAATACGTGCTTATAAACGTTTATTTATTTAAGATGAAACGCAGTAAATCAATAAAACTTATTAAACACAAAATGTCAATTTTTAAGTAATTTCTTTAGTACTTTTTATCTATTTAAAAATCACATTAACTTTTTATACGTATTATTAATATATAAATAGTAATTATTATACAGTAGAGGTCATAAAACATGAAACTTTCATTGTATCTACAGTCGGTAAACCATAGATTAAAGTTATTTGTTAGGGACATCGATTCTTAATTTTCCTACAACGGTTTTAATTAAAAATCGGGAAAAATCCTTTGACGCCGCTAAATGTGTATTTAAATTTATGCAGCCCAATGTTTGAACGGGTACCGGAGTTCTTATATTTGCATATTTCGAACATTTGGCTATTGGCGATTAAACTCCATATTAATTTTTGTATGATTTATATAAAAATGATACAATTAAAAAATGTATTCTACTGTTCAAGTAGGTAATTTAAATATCTACATATTACCATGGTAGTCATAAGAAACGCTTAAGGGTAAAAAAGAGCATTGAATTATCGAGGCTATACTGTAGAACAGATTAATAAATTAGTCGCCATGAGTCTTAGATACTTGTGTATAAAGAATAGACGAAAAAAATATTTCGCCATTTCATTTTATATGCAGATATGTTTGTTCATGATAGAACCATTGTAATCGTTTGATGTACAAAAGCTAAATAACAAACCACCAGTAACGTTCACCCGCAAATTAAGCGTGTATTTTCGCAAGTCACGGCGGACCCTCCTCAAAGCTTCGACACTTGTTACTGTCAGAGCTTCCGGTGCATCTTTTGTTGGGTCGTCCCCTTCGACCCTAATGAGCCAATCACTCCCAGCGCTTGAATTGGCAGATATCCTATCGCTACTTCGGTAATTATTAAATATCCTGTTTATAACTTATGATGATTCAAAATGAATTTATTAATATATGAGCTTCGCAATGAGGCCGGTCCTAAAGGTGCCGTGATAGTATGGGTACCAGGTTCGATCCCCATCCGGAATAGAATTTATAAATTACGTGCTTTTGTAAGGAATTCAACAGAAGCCGGGCAATTGTCTTAACACTGTCGTAACTCGTGGCATAGCCATGACGAAGCAGACTTTAATTATACTTTTAAAAGTTTTAAATTACAAATATTATAATTTATAGTAATTAATACCCATTAATATAGGCATAACAACAGTTGAATACTGAAAAAGAGAACTTTAAAGTATAATAGCGGCATCTCGACCTTTATTTGAATTTTTTAGAGTTTGTTGAAATAGTATCTATTTAATTAATCAATAACCAGAAAGGATATCTATTATACAGCCCTCAACGTCATGTTTTATCATGAATTGCACTTGAAAACATATAATATATAGCTCTCCATTTCAATAGAATATAATGCACGAAGCAAACATTAATGACAGGATTGTTGCGTAGTCGGTCGGTTCCTTTTACATCAGGAGAGCTATAAAAGCTGACTTTGTTCATATCACTTAACGCCGTTACATAATAAAAAGTGAGAAATTATAATTTAAAAGTATATTCTACATATTTAACGTAATGGAAGTAATCGTATAATTATAAATGTCTTTTGTAATACTCGAACGCGAAGTTAGCGATATCTAGAGCTTGTAATAAAAAATCGTAATAATTCAAAACGAACATTTCCCACACAAGGTCTAATTACTCAGCCGTTAATGATACGTTTTTATACTCTCAATAATCGCGGGACATAAAGTATTTTGACAAGTCGATAAGCACAAAGGGACCGAAATTATCTTATCAGTGTTGGGGCCCTAATGACCCCAAGGACCTTGCCACCGGAGACATCTTAATATTTTTAATCTTCAGCATTTAAGAACCCACTTAAGGTTTTTTAGTACTATGGCAGGGAATCACATTGGATAACAAATCAATTAAATACATTTTTCACTTCTGATTGATACTACAAATAAATTGGGAATTCATATTTCTTCAATGCAATATTCATATTTATTAATATATTGTGTTAAAATAATGATTCAACGTTTACTTTTTCACGCAATCGCTGTCAGCAATAATGTAACGTATCAATCTTATTTGCTCACTCGACATTTCAAAATTAAAATAATTATACAATAAAAATAAAGTCGGTATAATGATACTACCCATAAGTTTATTTCAAGACGCTCTATGTTATTTCAATCCTTTTCCTTTCAAAGAATAAACAAAGGAACTAATGAAGGGGAGGTTAGTGGTTAATTTAAAAACGGACATTCTGAGGGATCAGGGTTCCAGGTTGGTGGGATTAACTCTGCTATAAACGGACTAAGACGTAATCTCGGTATAAATTGTATACTTTAGGAAGTGATTTTCGTCGGCAATATATTTAGTTTAATTAAATTAGACCATTTTTAAAAATTAATATAGCTTCATTATTTTATAGAGATCATTATTTTATTTCAAGTATTCAATCATCATGTAATACACACGTTTAAATTTAATATAGATTAAATGTATTAAAGAAAAAATAAAATGATAATTATTTAGTTAACTTCGACGAATATATAAAATTTTATTTGATAGTATTTTCTATGTCTACTCTTTCCGGTATATGGAGCTAAAACCTGTCGCATTTATTATAGCAGTTGAAACTAAATGTATTAATAATGACAACCGATAACGTGTCATAAGTTAACAGATTTCTTAGATTAAATAATTGTGAAAGCGACGATTGCCAGTCGTAAAACGTCAATTAAGACTTTTACTACGGTCGTAAATTTAAATTCGATACTTCATAGAAGAGTGCCGAAAAGCAGTAAATAAATTGGATACGTCTATTATCCACTTCACACGGAAATGACGCTTTTTCATATGATTTTCAATGCTGTACTGTTTTACGCTTGTACATATACCTCTAAATGAACATCTTAATACTAATGTATTCGATCGAACTAAAGTTACCGACAAAGCCCGCCGAAGTAGCAAGCTGAAGTGGCAATGGGCACAGGCCTCATCGCACGTAGAGCGGATGGCCAAAGGGGCCGAAAAGTATTAGAGTGAAAACCACGGACCGGCAAGCGCAGCGTGGGACGTCCACCTATAAGGTGGACAGACGACCTTGTAAAGGTCGCCGGAAGACGTTGCATGCAGGTCGCCTCCGAGGCTTATGTCCAGCAGTGGACGTCTTACAGCTGAAATGATGATGATGATGAATGTAGTTCATACTAAATAGAATAATCAATATATTACCATATGAATGAAAAAGTGAAAAATAATTGTATTCTGAGTATTATAGATATGTATAGGAGATTTTGACAAGACCTCCTTTTTCACTTGCTCACTGCGTAGAATCGGACCATCATTCTCAATAATCAAATAGTGTAAAAAAAATAGCTTTTTAATCCTCGTTTTTTTGATTATTCAATGGCATCGATTAAACCGAGTTATATGTTATATTATAATATAGCCGTATATTTGTGTAATACAAGTGAAATTTACAAAGCTATGATGATTTCATATAAAATTTTAATTATCTCAAGACGGAACTTTACGATGAGAAAAATAAACATCATAAAGCACTTTCCAATGGGAAGAGTAACAATATAATTACAGATTTTGTCAGCGTTGGGTAAGCATCATTTTTCAATCGCAAAATTTGTCATTTAGGAAAACGGAGTGTTCCCAAGAAAATTGCGCTTTGCAATAAATAATGAAATTAATAAAGATGTGGCGGGTATCGTTATCTCTAAGAATACTGTCATTTATCAAGACCTTAATGAAAAGAAGCATCTATCAAATTTGATTCCTCAATGCCAAAATTACAGACATATATACCCACACATAGACTCATCGATTTTCGTTCTTAAATAATAATTAATTTATAATAATAAAAAAACACCTAAACTCTGTAATAATTTTAACAAGGAAATATTTAGAATACTTAAAGATATTTTGACAGTTTTGCTTTGACAATAATTGACGTATAAGTTTTGTCAAGCTTGTACAATAAATGTATATCTGATAATGTTTTACTTCAATAATACGTTTTTATTATGAACAGTGAATTTTTTTTCTAATTCATACTTCTTATGGTTAGACTGGAGATACGCCTTTATCTTATCATCCAAATTTTAATTTTGATAAAATGATTATATAAAAAGCCCAAATTATATTTTTCACAAAAATATAGGCACCGTTATTCGCCAATAATCTGACTTGGTAAGGTTTATTCAATTACGCCTTCGTGAGATCACGTCCTAATTTCCATGAGTGTTGGAGTTTATATCGATAAAATAAAAAATTTCAAAAACTTTGATAAGGTATATAAGTTTGTTGTCTCTCATGACTTAAAGTGGACAAAAAAATGAATAGGTTTTTCGAAACGCCATTTCCTCATAAACATTATTTTGATTTCGAATCATACAAAATATGAAATAATAATAAAATTATCTACAGTTGACTAGCAATACTTTAATTGAATATCAAATATTAAATATAAATATCAAATCAGATTTATTTATTTATTGAAAGAAAATATAGGTAAAATTTGTTTTATTTATTAATTACATGTATATGTCTATTCGTCTTTCGCCTTTGGAAGAGGCCTATGTCCGGCAGTGGACTTCAATAGGCTGATGATGATATATGAACATATTTACTTTGATATGTTTTGCAATTTACGAATATGAAAAAATGTCATCTTAACGAAGGTTAGGTACAGTGTGTGCTAAGCAAACTGGCTGCAATGCAAAGTTCAAATATCGTTTGCACAGTAAAGAATTTTTGACGATACGTATTTGGTAAGGATAAACATCGGGATAACTGATGGCAAATCCTGAAGTAATCCGCACAGCTTGTTTGCCCACAATCTCAGATTGGTAATAAGATGCGACACATGTATTATCCGTATTCTATCTCTGAGGACAGGGGCTTAAAAATAGTGCTGTTGCTACCTTACAGGAGAAACATATCATAATGTAAATTGTATTATTTGTAATTGTAGATATCTCATATCTACCACATTTATTTTAAATAAACTATTTAAAAACTGATTTACTGATACAAAAATATATAATAATACTTGAAAAAATTTAGTCATGATAGACAGACAATTAGGAAAATAGATCTTTGCAAAAAATAGTCATTTTTATTAAAATTTATGTAGAGAAATAGGTACATTTAGATTATATAGTTTAAAAGATAGTTATTTACATATAAATTTTAACCTACGAAAAATAGCAGAGAGCCTCGAAGCTAAATGATTTTATAAGTGTATCAAAACATCAGAGGTATCGGATTCGAATCCAGGTCCGGACAAATTTAATTTAATTCATAATTTATTCGGTCTCTGGAAAGGTTTGACAATGCCTGCGCGAATGTCTTAATACTATCGCACCCATGGGAGAGCCATGCTGAAGCAAATACTGACCCACTAATTGGGCCAGCTAGTCCCAAGTGATACCACGAGCGCATAGAATACTTAGCGTGAAATTGTAGTTTTACTTGTAACGGTACTTCTACTATGTTTAGGGCCTCCAATATCCTCACTCACTCAGCGGAGTGAGGGACCCCGATTAAGCAGGGTTATAAATTCGAAATGTAACCAATGCGCAAACTATGGCGCGGTTGTCCATGGGCAGCGGTTTTCTCTTACCATATAGGAGACCCACCAGCTCTGTTGTCCGCTAAAGAATAAAAAATACAATACTTTACGTTACATATTTAAAATGATAATTCTATTTGGGCTTGATTAAGTTACAAGAACAACTGAAAAAGAACCATCGATATAAGTGACACATCACTTAAATATGATTGATCGGTCGTGTTCCCTCAGACTTGTCAGCCAAAGAATAACATTGTTAGCACTTGTAAACGTTCAATGCTACGAAATCCTCTTAACTAAAGGAGGACGAAATATTTATCCAGAAAAGTATTATTGAAATCCATACTATTTACAATACGCTGAGATAGGTTATTGTAATGGTATTTGTAAAGAATTCACAGAAAAGTAGAAAATTTTTTATTGACTTTTTAAATATACTGCATGTCTGTTCATATATACTATAATATATTCTTATTTAGAAGTCACTACTCCTTCCGAGGTTTCCGTACTAAAAATAAGTACCAAATCTTATAAAAAAATAAAATATAAAATATTAAAAATTATAAAGGTAAAATATACTTGCAAAAAAAGTTACCACTGTCCCCGATATAATTCTTAAATATATCTGTATTATTGTTAGTTAAAGTAAGTGATCACGTTAAAACAACATAAAAACAAAATGGATAGCCGAAAATGATACGAAATTGGAAATCACTAAAAACCTAATATTTATTCCGACCTCGGCTGGCACTGCTCCAACGCCGACAGAATAGTTACCAACGGTTTTAACGGTAAAAAATCGCTACAATGTAAAAAACGAAATTCGTTGCAACAGCTAAATAGTATTTATAGGCAACTGTCCATTGAATGTTAAATAAAAAACAAAAACTTAGTTACTATTCAGTTTGAAAAAGTTCACTCTCATGGATTGTTTGTGTATTCACATAGATTATATTATTTTCACCGGTGGGAGAGCCAAGCTGAAGCATATGCTGACGCGATAATTGGACCTGTTCGTCCGAAGTGATACCACCAGCTCAGAATACTCAGCGTGAAACGGTACTTGTCTTTCGCAGTATGAGCAAGGATATCGGAGCCCCTTAAAATTGCTGATTAAGCGGTATAAAAAGTCGGTAACACAAGCAATGCGCGGACTATGGCGCGTTGGTTCATGGCCAGCATTCCCTTAACATATAAGAGACCCACCGGCTCCGTTATTCGATATATAAAATAAAAAAGATATATAAAAAATAAAAAATATATTATTACGCAATACGAGTAATTTAATATTAACATAATCCTGTTTAATTAAATACATAAGAGGCGTTAGATTATCACAATACCAATGCCTATATCTAATTTTAATTTAAGTGCCATATATATGTATAATAGAATTAATTAGAACTTACAAATCTAAAAACAAAATATTGAACAAAACTAAGCTAGAATAAACTATCAACTACCAAAAATGAAATAAACAAAAACTATGATTGCAACTCCAGTAAACCAAAAGCAGGCGGCACTTTGAAATCTTTATAAGTCGTATCTTCATACGGCAGACAATTCAATACAGACGATAAGACTAAACTAATACCCCGTAGCACCACAAGTGACAATGGACATAAAAATCTTTGTGGGGAGTCCGTGGAATGTAATGGAAACCGATATTGGACAGGATTATAAAGTTACAAGGGTTTAGGTCTACGGCCGATCTCACTAGTTCTATCAAGAGGATTTAATTTATGCGATAGATTATTTTATCAGTTTTATTTAATAATTATAGCATCATAAAGTATTTATGAATATTTTTTTTTAGTTCTATACGGACGAGGCATTTTTAAAAATCATGGCTGTTCCATTATTTTAATTAAAAATAAGCAGTAGTTTCAAATCATAACACCTCTATATTACATTTAACAAATTATAATATTAATATAAATTTTGACATGTGAGACTGGCTTTTCTTACTTTATGGGTATGAGATAGGGCTTACATGTATAGTTTTACGATTGTCGCGCTTCCAAATACAGATTATGTTATAAATTTTAATGGCCCTATAACAGGGAAAGGCTACATTTTAAATTGTACTAATTTTTAATTATGAAATGACTAATGTTATTATAGGCAATTAAATATAAAGACATGCTGTTTTGAGTTAATAAGTGTTATAAATGAGCATTTAAAAGTATGTATAATATAAATATAAAACCATCGCCCACCAAGGGATGGATGGATTATGCATGGATTTCGTAACATTAATAGTTAATACTGAAAGGTTATAATTAAAATATTTTTGAGACGGATCTAAGCCAGGTGAACTGACATTCGTTGTGGCGAAAAGGCTTTCCACTGGCTACCAAGCACACCAGTCGGCGCGATAGATAGACCACCCAACACATGGAACGATTATATGGACGACCCTACTCCACGATCGTTATAAAGCCATGGGAGAACGGCTGGTGAAGATTATTATTGTATAGTATTGTATAGATATATATTGTAAGTCACGATACTAGAATTCATTGGGTTTTAATTTGTTATTTTATAAATATTGTTAAAGGCCGGCAACGCACCCGCAGCTCTGCAAGGTCTAGGGGTGTCCATGGGCAGAAGACCACTTGCCCTAGATGAGCCTCCAGCTCGTTTACCACCGTTCATTTAAAAAAAATGTGATTCATCAACTGTTGGTTCTATAACTTGGATCTGTTACAGTACACTAGTTCCATAGCCAAGTTCTATAGTCTAGGCAGTTGCTATTATTGAATTGGCTTACGTATAGCTGCTATAATATTAAAACGGATTATGGAAGTGAACTAATTTCGTAGCATTTATGCTTCAAGTTTAATACAGAATTCGAGCGTAGAATAAGATAAGACCTACTAAAAGGGAATTGAATTGAGAATAAAAAAATCTTTATGATACGCAATTTGAAATAATTGTAAGTTAAATCGGCCCATATGCAAATGATCGAGCTTAATTTTATTATTGGTTTACCGTTACTCGCAATAAACAGCTCTCAGATCCAATCAAAGCTAATCAGCGATAAAAAGCACTGGACCCTTTCATTTTAATTTTCAACGCTTCGGTAAATAAAATGAAATATGATTGTCTAGATATGATATTTTTTAGTTTTAATGGAATTCAGGTATTCATATGATTATCGAGACCTTAATTTCTGAAAATGCCTCATGAGTACGCTTCTGTGGATCTGTTTCGATATTATTATACAGGAGTAGACCTGATTCGATGGTTCATCACGATGTGGTGTGGAGTCAATATGTTTGACTGATTTAGATCAAGCGGTCTGCCAACCATGGATGAGTTCTTGTAATTACATGCAGAAGCATATGCTGACGCACTAAATGGCTCGTCCGAAGAGATACCACGGGCTCACTGAATACTAAGCGTGAAAAGGTATTTATACTGTATTTCGCAGAATAAGTCCTTACTTATATATCCTTATATCAGAGGCCCTTAAATGAGCCGCTTAAGCGGCATAAAAAGCCGACAACGCAACCAATGCGTGGACTGAGGCGCGGTTGTTCATGGGTGGCAGTGTTGTCTTACCATATATTCCATAGCGGACAGCGGATCAGGTGGGG
>DWCF01004047.1:0-17642 GCA_018230265.1 Delias oraia
TTGTTACTTTATTGAGAATGTTTGATTCGGAATAAATCAATGTTGATGGTAATCTATTAATAATAGTTTACTAGACACTAGTATGGGGCTCAAAGCATACGCGATTAATGAATAGATGAACCCCGAATAGAATAATTCGTTTCATCCTTGTTAGGAGCGATGCAGTTTCAGCCCGCTGTTTTCATAACCCACTTTACAGACACACATACACTTGACATTGCATATAGCCTCGATCGGAATGTAAACAGTAGTTAATCTCGCAAAAACTAACGGCTCGAGAACGGTGGCATTGAGATAATTAAAAAAGTTCAACGATAGCTCTTAAAATTATAGTAGTTTAGTATTCCATTTATACAGAGATATTTAATTTTGAACAATTTGCCGAAGAGGGCTTACCAGCTTTGTTGCTGTGGATGTGTTTTGCAAGCGGCGAAAGGCGATAGCTAGGAATAACTGTGGATTTTCTGTAGAGAAATATAAATCTGACCTATTTTATAGAAAATGACCATTTTTAAGTAAAACATATAAAAACATATTAATAGTTCTGATAAAGAAACGGAAGAGCATTAAGAGCGCATAACAGCGCAAATATATATTCGGGAATGAAAGCTTTTACGATCGCCTCAATAAATAAGACAATAATTTTCTTGACATCCCCTTGGTATGTGTCCGTTTGGGATAGGTCGAGACTTCCTCAGAAAATATATCCTATTCGATAATAGAGGATAATCATTGTAAAAAGGCAATTAGTTAAATCCCCTAACATGTTTTAATACGTTTAGCGTATCTAAGGTAGATACGATAGTGTTATTTTATTAAATGACCTGCGTATTGAGGATTCTTTTGAGTATTTCATTAACTTTTATCCTATATCAAAATGATTATTATAAAAACTCACTTGATAATATAAAAAAGCACAAATCGTCTGAAAATCTACATATGATTGATCTGGAATGGATTACAACTTTAACACTGAAAGCATGTGAAATACAGGGTTAGCATTCCCAGTTCATTGAACTCCGAGTGAGCGTTCAGACTTCAGGGTGGCCCAAGAATACGGGCCCATTGTTTCTGCTGTCTTCCATATACATGTGTATTTACGTGGGAACTGGGAACATCACCACGCCGCCCTTGTGTTTGCTTACTTAATGATGCTTGAACTCAACGAGGCTGTAGATTTCCCCGATCTTAGGTGATAGCATCATCAAAATTTTAATAAACGCCTTTAAAATGATAAATTAAACTAAATAATACTAAAAAGTATGTATCCAATTGCAATTTTTGAGTGTTATATTATTTGTTCTAGCTAAACTCTATAAAATCTTGATTTATGTGAAAGCTAATGTAAATTATATGCTTTTTAATTTAACTAGCGATATTAATGACTTCAGCCACATTATACACACAAACATATTAAACTCTGTCAGTGCATTTAAAGAAGCTTTGTATGATAATTATTAATATCCCTACGTCAGTAGTCATAAAGATATCACCAGAATAACTGTTTAGCGCGTTAATTACATCTCTAATGCCCCGCAGACGAAGTTGTTGGCAGTAAACGCTAATTCAATAATATTTCGTAACGATAATGATTCTCGTATTATGTTATCATATCAGTATTCTAACCTTTGAGAACAATGCAGTAATTGGTTCTATAATATCTCAGAGGCTCAGTTGTGACTTGTGACTCATAATGATGAACTATATCAATATCAATTGATTCACACAAACTTATCATTTATCTCCTGGGGATAACAGCTGTTTTCGCGTGACCGTGAAACGTAATTATCGAGTAAATGTTGTGTTTATTATGGACATTATTATGTAGGCTCACATGTCTTAAGATGGGCTAGACTTTTTTATAATTAAATGCAAGAAGTATGTAATAACCATTGTAAAAGAAATATTTATAATACCTAAAACACATATTACTTTGTTGTTTTTAGGGTATACTTTTATTTAATTCTTTAGTTTCTCTGCCTAATACATTTTGCCAATGTTTGTACAATGTTATTTATGTAAATTCTTACGAAGAAACAAACAAAAATATGGCCGGTGTTCAGAGGGAAACACAATCTAAGTAATGACAAATGATTA
Source organism: Delias oraia (assembly GCA_018230265.1). Taxonomy (NCBI): domain Eukaryota; kingdom Metazoa; phylum Arthropoda; class Insecta; order Lepidoptera; family Pieridae; genus Delias; species Delias oraia. The sequence continues at coordinate 2,098 of DWCF01004047.1, forward strand.
ATCAAAGACAAAAATAGACAAAACAAACATATAGAGAAAACACAGAAGTCAATATTTTCTTAGGTTTTATATTTAACTCCGACCACAGACAATACAAAACACAGATTATAGAATTCTAAAACACAGATTAAGAGCTTAGTCGATTTCAAATCAGTTAACAAACTGTATTCATATATTGTGATAAAAAACGATTGCAACATAATGCATTTTTTGTTATTATTTTTATTCATATCATATACAATTTATATGATAAAATCTTTATTTGTTTTAATTCAAGGACAATGGCTGCATTTAGATTTAAATATAGATAATATATTTACGATACATCCCAAAATCATTTTTTTGCTTCTCTTGGTTACCCAACTGTGATGTAGGTACAGTTAATATAAAACACGCGGCTTCAATCAACTTGTCTATTTCATGACAATATCCATACTTATATTGAAATACATATATGATTATGCTGATATTATTACAAATGCCTACAAATTGAATAACTTAGTGAATTAATTAATTTTCTATCATTTTATCAATAAAGTAGATAATTCACATTTCTAATCCAGTGGGGTTTAGTTAATTAGTGAAATAAAATGTTTACTTTCTAGTACAGGTTTTTAAATAAAGCACGGATTGTGTACTTGCAGGCGCTTCAAAGATAAGATAAGTAGAGATATTACGAAAAGTGGCAAGAAGGATATCACATATAAGAGAGAAAAAGATCCCCGTCGTTCACATAAAATATTTGTATGAGGCTTCACCCGACACCGTATAGGATGTTGCGGTGTCCACTTCCCTTCGCTGTTGTAGCATACACAGGATGTTGCCAAAACTACGTGCCGTATTGTGTATTTGCACCATTACTAACTTAAATAATTCGTGGAATTTTCGTTGTTAATTGTTTTCTATACGCAGAACAAACATTTAAACTAAAACAAACTTAAGTTTGAAGTTGGTTTCGAGCATTACTGGTGCGTGTGATTAAGCACTTAGCTTCTAAAAATATCAATTCGGTATTAGTACGACTTGCATTTCGCAATGACGTTGCAAAATAATCAATATATAAATTATTTTCTGTTTGTCAACAAACGTTTCATATGACATCTCAATTTTCAATTTCACGAAAAATTGAGTGAATAATTCAGCTTTAAGAATCGTAAATAAATTTTCAGATAATCTAGAGTAACCCTATAAAGGTGGCGTGTTTCATTTTTTTATGCTCCGTCAAGTGTAAAGTCTCGTGTGTCATCTGGTTTTAATGCTGGAGCATTACTTGTATTTTACTGCACGGTTTCCATATTTATATCATTCTCCTACATCGGTAATTATTTATTTAGTAAAAAAAATATTAAAATGGTAAATGATTATTTATTTTGTAACTATAAATAAAAATTTAACTGCTGTTTTCAAAGAAAATATGTGTTGCTGTCAGTTTCTTTCGCTATTTTTTCTTTAAGCGCAAACACTTTGCGAAATAATAGTAGAGTCCACATTTGACTTTCAAAAGGGGGAATAAAATATTTTAGACTTTTGGTTTTATTTTTTTACTTATTTTTTTTTTACAAAATATTAATATATTAAACCGGAAAATATGTTTTAAGAGTGCATTCTCAGATAAATAGCTAAATCTTCTCTCTTTATTTAAAATGAAATTCTTTCTAGACTGATAACCCTAATGTAATAAGGTTTGAATATAATTAATTGAAACGTTTGCAAAACGTCCGGCGTTTCAAAATCAGGTTTTGATGAACAGCCTTCTAATGAGATGCGAGTTGTCCTCGCCGCATCAAATCGTCGGTCTACAAATAATTTCGCAAAAACAAAGCCAGTTATTTCTGTGTAAGCAAGTTCAGATGTTGACACAAGAGAATTCTCATGAGCGGCCGTCTTGGCTGCACACGTGTTCTACGCACACAGTCGCAACTCATTCACATCCGAACGAAGCTCGGTGAATGAGAATGAAAGCTACAATGGCGTTATGGCCTCCTGGTACCGCGGGCGGACTGGTTGACGGACATGTTGATATCGACAGCCGTTCATCGACACTCGTCGACTTGGAACTGACCGCTTGCGAACGCCAGCGCCGAACGAAATGTCGCTACTAAGTTAAATAGAATTACTTGGTGACTTGACCTGCGCAATATATCCAATACCTATGTATCGTGGAACAAAAGCTTTTTTTATTACAATCAATTGTTTCAATCTTTTACACAACGGGTGCCATTTTGATATAATATTGTTACTGTCAGTTTTTTTGTCATTTTTCTTTCAACGCATACACTTAGTGAAATGGTTGTAGAATCCAAATTCGATGTTCAAAAAGTGGTACTTTGTATGTTATTTTGGAATAAATATCAAAATATAAATTCAAAACTTTGAGTGATCATAAATTATTTCTTCATTAATAGATTAATCCGAATTTACAATGATTACGCATAGAACATTACAGGTGACAAAATTTCCTTCATTTTCATCTAAATACTTGTAACAAATTACACACTATACGCTCGCAAAATACATATGATATCCACAAACTATAAAAAGACTATCAAAAAACACTAATGCATCGTCAAAGCTCGAATACAAATGCAGATCACAACCACAATTCCACCACGACAATAATTACCTTAACCACACACCACACTATATAAACATAACACTTTACAGTTGGCGCTGAGATGAAACAGTTTACGAATCGTTCATAGATCTTATATTTATACAGTCTAATTCAATACCATATAGTCGTAAAGATATAGAAAAACTCTCCAACTTTTTTTTTCAATTCTATAGCGGACAACGGAGCAGGTGACATTCCTATATGGTAACAGACCACCGCCGCCCATTAACAACCGCGCCACAGTTCGCGCATTGGTTGTGTTGCCGGCTTTTTACGCCGCATAAGCGGCACTTTTAAGGGCCTCCGATATCCACTCACTCTGCGAAACACAGTACAAGTACTATTTCACGCTGAGTATTCTGTGAGCCCGTGGTATCACTTCGGACAATCCGGCCCAATTAGTACGTCCGTCATGATTTAAACGTAAAATTTATTTTTACTTCCTACGTAAATTTTTCTTTCTTTAGTTGAAGCTATTAAGGTAATATTTTTCAATATTTAAGTACCATCACTGCTACAAAATTTAAAATAAAACAGTGAAAATCTATTTATATTACCTAATTACTCGTTATCTCAATCCTCATCAATCTTTAAGATTTGAATCAATCCGTTATCGAGTCCATACTCCATAGTACTTCAACGAAACGGATTATCTCTTAATAGACAATAATACACTTACAACAAAAATGCCATACATCGAAACGGCAATTATACATTTCTCTTTCTTGTTAGAAACATTTGTAAAAAGGTACATAATCGTGATAATATTATTTCAAAGTGACCCCTGATATATTGCATATTCCGGTCATAACTCAGTCATAGGCAGGTAGAAAACTTTTTATGAACGTTTTTATTAATTTGACTATAACTCTGTCGTGCGCATGAGTGTTTGTGATGCGCAGAGCGTCGCAGCATTCATGTACGCATCCAAATGGGTTCGTCGTCACCTCTTGCTTCTCACTACTGTACTGTATGCATACTAATCGAGTAAAATTATGAGTATGCACATAGAAATATTATTATTTACTCCCTCCTTTGCTGTCAACCTAATGGATGTGTCGCCTTAAAGGTATTTTGAATTATGTAAATTTTATATATTGTTATATGTTTATATATTGTTTATTGCGCTAAATACAATCTATCAATAATACAAAATCAGTAATAGATAGTATGCCTCGATTTAGTCCGAGTCAAAGATGTATTCAAGATATTTGTCAAAGATTAAGATTAAGATAAAGATAATAAAACAAAATATTTTTGTTATAATAATTATAAAATGTACTTGAAATATTAAAAGAGAATAAAGTCGAATAAAAAACGTTATGTTTGTAAACAACGCCATCTAGTGTTGAGCGTAAAACTGTAGAACGAATGTTAATTCAACAAATTGTTACTTACAAAAGTTCCATTCAATGTCGCTAGATGGCATTACATTAATGCTATATTTCTAGAACATAGATGGTGTTAAGTTTGTTGTATTAAGTTTTCATAAAGGAACATTTATAAATACTTTTAAAATAAAATAATTATATGATTGCATCATATCAATAATTTGTATTTATATATTAATATTTTATTCTACGTACCTAATGTAGAATAAAATATAAAATTCGTATATTCGTACTCGCTTTAAAATATATTTCAAAGCAATAAATGCAAATTAGCTAATACATATTGTACGTCTATCGAAATCTCGTAACACCTTTTCTTCTTAATTACAATTTTTTCGTAATATAAATAAAAGTTGTTAATACATTTTAAAATATTTTTGGACTTATTTATTCTTCACCCTCGCGGTAATTTCGAAGCCACTACGTGGGGGTAATAAAAGCAAGTTGCAGACCGTTGTTGTGGATGTGACGTCAGCGGAGCGGTGGGGGCGCGGGCAAGGGAGGCGTGGGAAAAGTGCGGCAGGTGCGCGCGCGCCGGCCACTGATCCTGAACGCACACACGCACCGCACAAGGAAACTATCCGTTATTGAGAGAGTTCCGCTTTTCCACCTATTACCATGATTTTAATCTACAAATATTACGAAACTTTCTTTTATAATAATTATTGTAATCAAAATTTATTCTTGGCGATGTATATCTTCGTAGCGAAAGCTTAGTAAGCATAGCTTTGATATCCATTCTCATCCCTTATCTACTATCCCTATATATTAACTAAAACATATATGTGCGCAAGAATCTACATGAATTTAAATTAAATAGTGATCACCATAATTTTAACACTAGGCATTGGGATAAAATAACGGTACCTGGCTTTAGGCTATGGAAAGAGATAACAGAACTTACAAAAAGTCAATTCGAGAATCCTGTAAAAAATACTTTAATGTAGAAAGGTTATTATAACATAAACCAATGCATTGAAGACAAAGATGCATGGAACTACTGCACAACTGGAACCTTTTAGAGTAGCAAATATAAATGAACAAAAAATAACTTTGGTTACATCAAAAATTATACCTAAATTAAAAACTAGAGTTTCTTGTTGGTTCTTCTTGTAGAGGTATACCAATCTTCCGACACAATGGTAGTTTTATGTAGTAAATTGACTTGCAAAAGTGGGGCCCTTTTATTTATTTACTTATTGGGCCCTATTTGAATAAATGCTTTTTGAGTTTGATTTGAGTTTATTCAGATATTATTGTTGACGTAGTGCCTATGTTTACTTTACTCTACCATATATCCAAAAATAATTTATTTGTGAGAGTTAATTTTAGAAGGAATAATTTGCAGAAAATTCATTTATTTAAATGCTGTGATGCCTCACGCACCAGATACCACCCCTCTATATGTATCGAAGTGTTAAAGTATTTAATCAATATTATATACATTGAGGTGTTTTCATTTTTAATTCATTTCAAATACATACCTATCAATTCGATCCTTAACCTTTAAAGCTTACATTAGATTCTTCATACAAAAGATTTAAGCTAACATACTCTAACAGTCTCAGCTGACAAGTCACAGCTGTCATAAAAAAATAATCGACGAAGACCGCGTATGAGAAATATTAGGATAAATAGATGTTTTAAACTGTTATTAAATAATTTATTGTTTGACATTTTGCTAAAATTGATAAAGACTTTATTATTGTCTGATTTGTGTTGAAATTTTCCCATACAACAATTTAGCAAGTTTTACAAGCGAATAATCTGGTTACTGAGTGGCCTGGTCTCGCTTGATAATAGTCGATACAAAAATTAGATTCCTCCGGCCACTCGGTCGGAGGGCTGCGAGCCCGTTTTCACTTTGATGTCCTTTTACAAAGTTCACCTCGTTCCGGGCACTACCTTTTAGCTGCAAATTAGTTCCTTTTAAAATGTAATTAACGATGCTGTTAAATAGACCCAACTCTTTTAAACACTCATTTAATTAATAAAAAGCATACAAAGTTGATCGTCATTGCCCTCTGATTTTAAGTTACATCGGACCTACTTAATAGAACAATTGAAATTATTGTATAAAGTACGCAGTGGTAATAGGTAGTGTATATCATCATAATTTTCTGAATACTATCGAAATAGAACATTACGGAGCTCCAAAGTGGCTCTATAAGCCTACCATGAAGAGAGAAGTATCGATATCGGTTTATAATCCCGGTCCGAACAAAAAAAAATCAAATAATTTATAATTTATTCGGTCTTTGAAAGGGCTTGATAGTGACGGGGCGAGTATCTTAACAATGTCGCACTCGTGGGAGAGCCATGGTGACACTACTAATTGGACCGGCTCGTCTGAAGCGATACCATGACCTCACGGAGTGTTTCGCTAAATGACAGAATATCGGAACCCCTTGAAATTATTCCGCTTAAACGGCGTGGAAAACTGGCAACACATCCAAAGCGCGGACTATGGCGCCGTTTTCCATGGTCCGTTGGGTTCTCTTACCATATAGGAGAGCCCACCTGCTGCGTTGTCCGCTACACCTACCATAAAAAAGAAGAAAGACAAAATTAGCAAAGGTTTTGAATTTAATAACTAATCACATATACAACAAATCAAAGGTTCATTCTCCTATATTTCTTCAAGCGATTTCTTAACTCCGAAATAATTAGAGACGCTAAACAGCTGCGGGCGGTTGGCTCCAAGACGAGCTGCGTCTTAAATTGATTAATAGTTAATGAGAATAGTGTTAAATCTTCGGTTAAGTCTAATTACCATTTGATATATACATTTAATGGTTTTTAATTGCCATCGCGTTTATAATTACATTTTTAAAGCTGGTGTGAGACTAGTTTAATTTTAAACATTTCGTTTATAAGATACGTTAAATCTGCGTCTAACTTACATATTTTTTCTGTTTACTATATTAAAATTATTTTCGAAAACGTTATGCAAGCTGGAAAAGATATAAGATCTTTATATTACTAGCGATCCTGCGCGATACGTATAAAGTTTAAATTGACAGCAAAATACCCAAATAAGAAAATTATTGTCATAAATTGAATTCCTATTGCTCGACCGATTTTATGTAAACTTCACGTAAACCATCTAAATAGGCCAAACAAAGCCTAAGTATTTGGTTTTTACAAAGAAAAATGGCATTTATATACATATATGTATAGATTGTGATATGCACAGGTAAACTTTAATTTTTGATGTTTTCATAATGTATTATAAATACGTCAATTTTACAAACGCAATTCTTATTAAAAATATCAATGATTATATGCATAGATAGCTTTATTATTATCAAACGTTCACAAAAAACGTTTCAAATAAAAGAAAACACTTTATATGTATACACAAAGAAAGGAAGTAGGTAACAGTTGTCTTGTAATAATGGAGTATTCAAAATTTGTTACAGTAAAGCTTTTGTTTAAAAATTAAACAATTTCTAAACTGTGTTGCAAAACTATTTCAAAAACGCATTTTCACCTATCTATAATTAAAAATGATCGAATTTGATTCAATTCTCGTATCTTTAAAAGAGTTTAATTCAAATTTTAAACACAAATGTGATTTTTTTAAGAATGCCTAGTGAGAGTTACTTTAGTTTTAAGCTATAGAAAATATTATAAAATCCTTTGTGGGTACTAGATACGTAAACAACATGTAATTAACAACTTAGTAGCGCATTGTATGATAAAGTTGATTAAGTTGACTAGCTTCGTTTACAATTTTAGCAATTTTATTAAATTTATATAAAAAAGCAATTTTTAAATTCTTTATACTCGCACTCGTGGGAGAGTCATGATGACGCACTAATTGGACCGGCTCATTCGAAGTGATACCACGGGCGCAAAAAATACTCAACGTGAAACGGTACTTGTATTGATTCGCTGAGTGAGTGAGGATACCAGAGGCCCTTAAAAATGCCGCTTAAGTGGCGTATAAAGCCGGCAACAAAGCGCGGACTGTGGCGCGGTTGTAGATGGGCAGCGGTGTTCTTTTACCATATAAGAGACCCACCTGCTCCGTTGTCTGTTATACGATAAAAAAAATTGCAAAGTGTTGTAACATTGTACTTTATATATTATATTGTTTCGCATAAACTACATTAATGTTTAATTAATGAAATAAAATGATTATATGAAAAAATTAAATCACTTAAGCGATTAATAAATCTCGTTTATCGTCAAGTGACCATTTATTTTGTTGGATTGCTGAATTGTCTTTAATTAATTCTAATTGAGAGTCCTTTTGGATGCTTTGCGAGGCGCTTTATTGCATACGCCCGCATCAGATCTACGGGACGCCAAACGACCCCCATGCCGTAAACAACACTTTTAATTTCACACGAAAATCGAAATTCCATTAAATTGCTAATCGTATAGAAGGCGCAATGCTATCGCCAAAAAAACGCTTCTCGTTTACCTAAAGAAGTTGCCACATTCGAGTTTCGAGAAAGCATCCATTGTAAAAGTAGACTCAATACCGAGAAAAAAAGCAATCGACGGTTTTCGGTGTCGCGCAACTCGCTACCGTCCGCGCTGTCTTGTGTTTCATTAGCTTGAAATCCGGGGAGTGTTTTTCCGGGCTTCCCGGCACATCCACAATGGCGCCGTTTCCGGCCAGGTTCCCGCCAAAACAGAAATAAACTGACCCACTTGCGTTGCCGCACGTCCACCTCGCGCTGTCTGCATTTCCGGAGAACTTGTCATATTTTATGCTTTATGATTTTTAATCTGTGCTACTTCTAATTTGATGATAGATTTTTTAAATAGAATAAATAGTTACTGCTGATTTATAAAATATAATAAAAGTTTATTTTGCCTACGAAGTAATCTTTCATCACTGGATCATGGATACCAGCCCGGTTATATTTTAAAATGGCGGAACAATATTCACAAATTTATCAAGCCAAGAATAATTAAGAATTTGTCCAGCCATAGGATTAAACTCATCGAAGCATTGGTAACACAGATAAGTTTTAACTTACCTTCGTAATCATTTTTTTTCCTAATTTTTATTATTTTTTTGTTGCGTTGATAAAAATCAGTTCTTTTTTTCTTTATCTATAGCGAACAACGGAGCAGGTGGATCTCCTATATAGAAAGAGAACACTGCCGCCCATACACAACCGTGCCACAATCTGCACATTGGTTGTGTTGCCGGCTTTTTACGCCGCTTAAACGGGACTTTTAAGAGCCTCCAATACCCTCACCACTCACTCAGTGAAATACAGCACAAGTACCGCTTCACGCTGAGAAAATCAAAAAAAAAAAAAGTATATAACTGCTAAAAACGTTTCCCTGGTTTTGGATTGAAAGCGTTATCGTCAGAGATACATTCGTATTGATAGTATTAACATGGTTAGTAGTTAGTTTGTAGTAGTTAGTGCGGTCAACTCAGTAACTCAACTGTGTTATTATAACAACTAAAGGTTCTATTCGATCGGCTTGACTCTTTGGCGTTGCGTAGAGATGTTACTTTACTCATCTATCACGAGGAATGCTCGGACGAACTGTTTGGACTAATCCCTGCTGCTGAATTTCACCATCGAACATCGAGGCAGAATGCAAAGTTTCATCGGTCTCACCTTGATGTTTGTGGTTCCACTACTGAGCGTTTTTAAGGCATTTTGTGCCACGCACTACCTCTCTGTAGAATTAGCTACCAGCGAGGTATTTCCATACCAATACGACTTGGGGACCTTAAAGAAAGGAGCGTTTATATCTCCTTATAGGCCGGCAATGCACCCGCCGTTCTGCAAGGGCTGGGTGTTTCCATGGGCGGAGGACTACTTTCCCTAGGTGAGCCTCCTGATCGCTTGCCACCGTTAATATGAAAAAATGCGTGATTAAAAAAGAAAGAAAAATATATAAGATGTGTAAAATCGTGTGACGAGCAAGGTACAATGGGCTTGCATAACAGCCGACGTAGTTTTTGGAGCGGAAAGGGACGCGAGCATTGCTACAACCTGACCTTGCGCGGAGATTTAATGCTATTTATTTATCAGCACCCATTATACTTGTAAATACGCTTTTATTATTACAATCTATTTCAATTAAAAATAAAAATATATTCTAGAACTTTGCTTAACAAAAATACCTCAAAAAATGTTAATTTTACCTAATAAGGTTCAACATATTAGAATGTATAAAGAATAATAACTTATAAAGTAATCTCGAAATAGATCTGACAGTAGGTGGGTACTTATGAGATGAAAATGATGATATAAAAAAATATTATTATACCTATATTTTATTTCAAAGATTACTATTAAGTTTTATATCTCACGGAACACTGATTTAGTTTTAAACGGTGATAAGTTACGTCAATATGAATATAACGCAGAGTTCGTTTAAATGCCGAAACGATCTTTTGCGCTAAGCGCTTATCGCATTGGATAAATTTACTTTACAGTTTCCTTAAAAGTGTATGGATATGAAGGGTAAAAAGTAAAAACAGCATTATTGTCACATTGTGGGTACAGAATCGCTCTCGGCAGATAAAAGCGGCCTTTTTGTCGGTAAACTTCAAACACATCGCACGCGACTCACTCCGCGTTCGTAGAACAAAAGGTCCAAGGTTTGGTACCAAGACATTGTGTTTTTTTCTTAGAAAAAACTCGGAATGTTATTGATAACACCGATAGAAATTAACTGTTTTCTTCGTAGACTGTATTTCCTATTAAAATTAGTTTTACATTTCACACTTCAAAATCATTTGTATTTTATCTTTCTACTAAATTTATCTTTATCTTTTTTTTATATAAAAAATTACTTTAGTTTTATTCGTTAGCGAAGAAGGAATATTCCACAGTTTCATTGCTAAAATTAAGCGCCGCTTACGCATCTAATTTAATTGTAATCGCTTGTACTTATTTTACAATTTGAGGTTATCTTTGGTGAAATCAATTATAAACTACAACTGTTACGTTATATTAATTAATTTTACCAAGAGTATGTGAAGGTTGATCTGCAATGATTAAATAAAATAATTTAGAATAATTAATGGCTGATATATTTTTATTTATTTAGTATAGCGGAGCAGGTGGGTCTCCTATATGGTAAGATAACACCGCCGACCATGTACAACCGCGCGACATTCCGCGCATTGGTTCTGTTGCCGGCTTTTTACGCCGCTTTAGCGACACTTTTAAGGGCATCCGATATCGTCACTCACTCTGTGTAACAAATACATGTACCGTGTCACGCTGAGTATTCTATGAGCCCGTGGTATCACTTCGGACGAACCGGCCCAATTTGTGTGTCGGCATATGCTTCAGCATAGCTCTTCCACGGGTACATTTGGTGATTTTTTTCATTTACATATTTGAAATATGGGGTTTTCGGAAGTGATCTTTTGTTACAGTTGTCTTCATTGGCCACTGCTTTTAAGTAGGATTGATAACTTTCCACTTGGTGCCTTTTTATAAAACTTGTTTAATATTTAATTAGAATAATTAAAATGATTTCCAATGTTTGGTTGGTTAGTAAAATAACAATAAAGATGAGTCTTAATGTCGGTGTAAGTGGCGCGGACTTTACTGCTATCGGTCGGAGATCTCATAGGAACGGCGCGACTAGTTGGCCTCTGATTGAGCTGTTCGTACTATGATTTGTTCTTTTTTTGCCCGAAGCGATGGCTACCAGTCTTTTTGTTTTGTTATCCGACGCGAGCTTGAACTTTCTCTGTGTATTTGGGTTGAGCACGTCGCTTTATTACTTTACACCTGTGGTTAGCTCGTAATCTCACGATAAACAAATTTCAATGTTATTATATCTAATTGGACTTACTTTCTTTTTTAATTTTGGACAACAAAAACATTTGGAAGTCATAAAGTCGTTTTGATACTGGCTTTTTTATCTGAGGATATTGAATTCCATTCAACTGACCCTCTGGAAATTAATACGTTATGGAGTATCTTATTGTTTATTTGACGTAGATAGTCTATAACATCATATATTTTCTATGATGTAAGTGACATAAAGTATTATTAGGCTTTATATGTTGCCTATTATTTATTTTCATATTTTTATGATACAGCGGGCAGCGGAGCAGGCGGGTTTCCTCTATGTTCTGAGATTACCGCAGCTTAATGGTCTCCGATATCCTCACTCAGCGAAACATAGTACTAGTATATTTTTTCATGCTGGTATTCTGTGAGCCCTTGGTATCACTTTGAGCGAGTGGGCCCAATTAGTGCGTCAGCAATTGCTTCAGATTTTTATTTACCTATAATTTGCAATGTGCTATAAATATTGATTCCTGTAGAAAACCAGTGCATACGAATTTTGTAAACTTAAGGAAATAATAATGCAATTTAATATCCAAAAAAGAGCCAAGATTCAATTGGCCTAAGCAAAAGGTCTGTAGCTTGATATAACGTACTTATACATTCGTGCCCTAAACGGGTTAGCTTAGAAATTTCAATACTAAAAAGGGACTCTAGTTGTTGAAGGCAAACGTTCAATTTCCAATAAGAAAACGTTAGTAGTATATCGCTTGCTATACTAGATACTGGTTCATAGTACTTGGGCGGCAGGTGTTGCGTAGCAGCCTCCTCCCATTGCGCCGGCGCCGTCTCACGATTTAAAGATCGTTGATCTGGTCGAGATTTACAGTGCAGCTCAGTCGGGCCACGCAAGCTGCACCGGCAACGAGCACCCTGAGGGACTTTTAAGGCGCGTTGAACTTCTAGGGGTCTTCTTATCTACTTTCAACCATCGATGCACTCAACGGAATATGCTTACCTATAGAGGCTTTGAGCTGTGTATTTATTGCTTCATAGAGCAGTTAAAAATACCGTTTTTTATAGTATAGCGGACAACGGAGCAGACGGTTCTTCTATATGGGAAGAGAACACCGTCGGCCGCCGCCCATGGGCAATCGCGCCACAGTCCGCATCTTGGTTGTGTTTCCGGCATTTTTAAGGGCCTCCAATATCCTCACTCACTCAGCGAAACAGTAGAAGTACCGTTTTAAGTAGGTACAGCTACCATTTCTCTCTGAGTATTTCGTGAGCTGGCCCAATTAGTGCGTCAGCATATATGGAAACTATTGAAGATAGTTAAGAAAAATATTTTAGTAATTCATTAATCTTTTGAAAAAATTACACTAAATATATTCTTCGCTCAAATATTAATAACGAAATTATCTTATAGTATATTTAATAAAAACGAATATATTTAATGAAAACGCAGAGTGGGATGTCCCGCCACGCGATGGAAAGACGATTTAACGAAGGTCGCGGGCAACCGCTGGATCCAGATCGCTCAAGATCACAGCGGGTGGGCGTCTTTGGGGGAGGCCTATGTTCAGCAATGGACTTGAATGGGCTGATGATGATGATGATAATATTTAATAATAGTTTTTTTATATAAAGGTAGAAATAATAGTTAAAAGCTTTCAAATTTTATATGTAATTTTATGTTATCAAACTGACGAAATAGTTTCATTAGAATAAAGTGTAAAAAGTGTATTAAAATTGCCGCGAGTGCCATAAATTATACCCAGAGAACAGTAACCTTTATGAATTCTTAATGTTTGTTGCTACACTATCTGGTAGCTTAACGTCCCGAATATCTTTTTACTCTTTTTATATGGTATACACTTGCGTGAATTGTGTAGAACTCTATAATCTAAATTAAACTTGATGTTTTTAAAATATATTATATTATAAAAATCATTCTAAAGCCGGACTATATTTAGGCATCCAATTGAGACCGCATGTTGAATTTGTTTAAATGTTATGAATTCACTTAAAAATAAATGGAAAAAAAATAGTTTTATATTTTTTTTGGATGTAAATAAACTTAGCTATATTTAAAAAGGCTTTCACTCACTGAAAGCTCATCATTCCAGTAACATATAAAAAGGTATTATATAAGTAACTTACTGATTTAACTTTTCGGTCAAGTTAATTGTCAGCGAGTACAGTATCTCCTAGACCAGTAATAATTTAACGTGAGATTCGACACAGCTTTCTTTAACTTGTAATTGGCTCAGCTACCGTGTTCAATAAACTTTGGGGCTATTAATCGTGTAATTAAATCGGAGGCAGTAATTCATTTATCGCTCTGGCTAAATTGCGTGAAAACTGTATTAAAACTGTTTCCTATATATGATTTTAAATAAACATGACTTTGAAACACTATCATTTTTTAAAATAATACATCTTGATATTCTACTGCTGCAATGATGATGATGATATTGAAATATGTACTTACATGTAGTCTGTATAATGTATGTCATACATATAAGTTTGTTTATTAATCATGTTAATATATAAACCGCATTATTACATTAGTATATACATATAGGTTTATATTTTCTTTCAAGAGCCTCGTAAGTGGTTAAATAAGTCTACCATGAAGCGAAAGGTATCGGGTTCAAATTCCGGTCTGGACAATTATAAATTATAATTTAATTTATAATTTTTGTGGTTTCTGTAACGGCTTGGAAATGTCCGAGAGAGTGTCTTAATACTGTTGCACTCTCGGGAGAGCCATGTTGAAACCGGCTCGTCCGATATGATACCACGGTCTCAAAGAATACTCAACGTGAAATGGTAGCTGCACTTGAAACGGTGCTCCTACTGTGTTTCACTGAGCAAGTAAGGATATCGGTGATCCTAAAAAAATCTGTTTCAGTTGCGTAAAAAGCTGAAAACACAACCAATGCGCGTATTGTGGCGCCGTTGTCCATGTGCGGCGGTGTTCTCTTCCTATATAAAAGACCCGCCTGCTCCGTTGTCCGCTATACCATAAAAAGTCCCCTGAATGGTTTTTTTGAACAACTAATTTACAGACTATATTGAACATTCAATAAATGTATAATAAAATAAATGTCGTTGCTGTATATTGCCATCTAAACACAAGTTGAAAGGGTTAAAAGGAGGACGTTATTCATCACTCGCAGTGCGTAATGCACTCAAAATTTATTTGCGTTTAACCAAGACAGTGTCGCTTTCAACCAACCACAATTTGAAAACACACATTCTTCAAACTGTTATTCTTTATGTAGGACTTTTACGATTCCATCTCGCCTCCATTAATTTATACGAAAATAGACCCATTACAGCCATAAAGAACTCTATTTCTGATTGGCAATGTTGTGTCGCATAAGGGCGTCTCTATATGTAATTTAATAGAAGTAAAACTTACGAACGATTTATAAATTGTGACAGTATATTTATCACAATTTCAATTGTTTCCCAAAAATATATTCCGCCAATGCTTTGTAGTATCGTGTGCTACTTAAATTATAGCTTAAACGTTTTTATGCAGCCAAATCAAACCATTGTTGAGTCTATCGTTCGGTAAATTATATTTTAGAATACCTAACATTGTGTGGTTTCAAACAAGGTCATAAGGATATTTTTATGTGCTTTTTCTTATTCTATAGCGGACAACGGAGCAGGTGGGTCTCCTATATGGTAAGAGAACATCGCCGCCCATTTATTAGCAAGACAATTGTCCATATAATGCAGTAGTTATTTTTGTGTTTTTTACTGTAAAACATTAATCTTGATTAA
>DWCF01004048.1:0-17640 GCA_018230265.1 Delias oraia
AAATTTGACCCAAATTAAATATGATTTCTTAATTACTATAGGAATTGCAAGGCATTGCATTAGGCATGATCTAAACAACGTAGCAATGTGTCGAGCACCGAAATAATGAATACGAATATAATAATATTTTTTCCCTGTATTAATTTTATACATTTCTTTGTAGCCTCAAAGTGCAATAACAAAAGTAACATTATTTTTTAAACAAAGGAAAACCTACAAGAGATTCATCTTGGTTAAGCAATCCAATTATGTCAGCGTAGCTCCAGTTGAGCTGCGAGTGGGTTGCCGGCCTTTAAGCAATAGGTACGCTCTTTTTGTCAAGGCATCCAAGTCGTATTGGTGTGGAAATAGCTCTGCCACCGTCTGGTACATTACTACAACTCTCAGTTATGGAAAAGTGTAATGATCTTTTCTGTAAATATGAATGCAGTGCAGTTTCATAGCGAACCTCAATGTAACAAATTCCTGGATTTAATTTTTTTTAAATCCCCTAGAACTGTCCATAAATGCTAATACAAAATATACCTTTTCATTATGAATAAATTTTGACTTAAACGTTTTCGTAATGAATTTTTAATTATTGCAAAATATAAATAGAATTCTTAACCTCTTTTTAACGATTTTTTTTAAATTTAACGATTTGAATTGTTAAAACGATTAATAATCTAACATAACCTCAATACAATAATCCTCATTGTAACAAATTACTTAGTATAACAAAAAAATTTTGTGCCTTTGAATCGAGACTTCATTGTATTAAGAACAAATTCTATATTATGATCTCACATCAATTAGACATTAATAGAATCAATTTTTACTTCGATAGACATTTTTTTGAAGTATAAGATAAATTCAGCTTTTATGTTTGTACAGTTTTAATTTATGGTGCCATGTTCAGCAGCTGGTCAAGGATTTGGCTAGCCGAACTAATTGCTTTGGTGACTTGTAGCTAATATGTAGGAAGGTATTCAACATTTGCTGTTACATATTGAAATTGAGTTAACTTTGACTATAACTTTTATAATATTATATTAAAAAAATATCAACATCATCATCATCTTTAGCCTATCTAACAACGTATATATTATAAAAATACAAAATGTGGTTGAAAAATTATCCACTTTGCGACACCAAACATTACATTAAATATTATTATGATAAAAATACAACTATGGTTTTCACAAACAAAGCATTATTTGTAATTTTGTGAACAGAATAGGCAATGAAAATAGTTTGTTAATTTTCAATATTACGTAAATAATTTATGTATAAATTGAGTTTAGGTCCTTCCAGCTCAGAAGTCCTAAAAGAAGACCAGTTCAAGACTATTAAGTAATAACTGTAATTAAATATATCAAAAAGGAAAAGGCATTTATACATCTTACAGGCATACATAAAAATACATCTATCTTACATTATAGATTTTTATTCTTTAGTAGTCATTATGGATATCTTAAGCGGCATTTTTAATGGCCTCCGATATCCTCACTCTGCGATACACCGTATAAGTACCGTTTCACGCTGAGTATCCTGTGAGCCCGTGGTCTCAATTCGGACCAGTCGGTCTAATTAGAGCGTCAGCCTATGCTTCAACATGGCTCACCTACGGGAACGACAGTATTAACACACTCACCCGGACACTGTCAAGCACTTCCAGATACGGAATAAATTACAAATTAAATAATAATTGTTTGGACCGGGATTCTACCCGATACATCTCGCTTCATGGTACATTTTTAAAACCATTAAGCTACGAGGCTCTCAAAACTCGTTCTGGCATTCTAAATATTGAGGTGATGATATGTAGGTTCATAATAAATTCGCTTATTTCCATATCATAAATTATATTATATAAGATTAGTTAAAAGATTTTCCGTTACGGGTAACCAATATACCATAAAATTATCGTTCTTAATTATACTTCCAACTGCTTAGGTATCAATAAAAAAAATTAGGACCATCATTTAACGTCTATGATACCAAAGACACAAATTTTTTTAAGAAATAGGCTTCTTACTACATATATTAAAATTAATAATAATACAATATAATTACAAGTTGCAATATTCTATATATTATATATAATATTTACCCCTAGAAGAGCCATACAGAAGTATATGCGGACGCTTTAATTGGGCCGGCTAGTCCGAAGTGATACCACCTGCTTCCAGAATACTCAGCGTGAAACGGTACTTGTACTGTGTTTCACAGACTGAGTGAAAATATCAAAGGCCCTTAAAAATGACGCTTATGTGGCGTAAAAAGTCGGTCACAACAAAGGCGCGGATTGCGGCGCGGTTGTTCATGGACGGCGGTGTTATCTTGCCATATAGAAGACCCACTCCGTTGTCCTATTCGTTGTTTGTACTATAAAAAAATATTAAAAATATGTTTAGACATATGATGAAAGAGTAATAAAGTGGCATCGCAGCGGAATGTCACCTCAAGTCAATTTTATAGTTGAATCTAATTCCTTTTACAATTTCCTTGATTTTTCTCTATCGTCAAAGTGTGCAATTGGCCCACTTTCCCTCAATTGCAACACGTGGGAACCAGTTAGTTAAGCAACACGCATACAAACGTTGAAGTATACAATAGATGATTAGTAATTCCTATCGTCATTTTTATATTTAATTTTAATTTTGGCATGTTTGCTAATATCTATTTTAAAACAAAATACCAGTTTACATTATATAAATATAATATAATTTACATTGAATATTTTTGAATTTTCATTGATACTTGTTAATGTTAGTCAAGTTTATTTCTACGAATTATTTTTTCTATCTATGATGTATGTATATATATATATAATACTAGATGTAGTTTTAAGAAGGAGTAGTATGTCTTAAGCCTTATATATATGGGAAAACATTTTTAGGAGACCTTGCATAACTTAAAATATTTACAGATTTTGAAAAATAAAACGGATAATTAAGGTTTTTGGTTCTATAGAACTTAGATATTCTCTATAAATTAGATACCTATAATATTAGTTTTGAGTACTAGTATTAAAAAAATCGCCTAAACCTATTCTCAAATATTTTTTATGGAGAAACAAACATCAACCAGACTTTTTTTTTTACTAAGTTTGATATAGGTGTAAAATGTGATTCAGATCGTTGGATGGTTCTTTATGTATAAATTGTTATTTAAAATGTAATCAAACACCTCAGAAACCAGTTTATTTATAAATTTATGTAAATATTTACAAGTTCTTATAGTAAGCAAAGTCGCATATTGATCAAATTGCTAAGATATGTTTGTTAGGATTCATATGATAAGACGTGAAATGAGTAATATCAGATTTAAAATAAATAATGATAAGATGTTTTTGGAAAAACATAAACCAATCTATATCCTAAACAGTAAAAGATTAACTTAAATTATACAATAAAAGAGACTAAGTACTATAAATGAATGACATATTTAATTGAAAATAACTTTATGATGCAGGCAAAATCTACTAATATTTTGATACACAAGCTAAAAATCTCAAAGGTGAGGGGCGATCAGCGAGCGTGGTCGAATCAGAAACGAGAAGATCCGTAGACGAACTAAAGTCACCGACGTAGCCCGTCGAATTAGCAAGCTAAGATGGCACTCCATACGTAGAATAGATGGCCGATAGGGCCGAAAAGTGCTAGAGTGGAGACCACGGACTAGCAAGCGAAGCGTAGGACATTCACCCATAAGGTAGACAGATTACCTTATAAAATTCCCCTAAAAACGCTGGATGAAGGTCGCCACCGACAGGTATGGAGGACAGACATGGTGGTCCTAAGGGGAGGCCTATGTCCAGCAATGGACGTGCTACGGCTGAAATGATGATGATGAAGCTAAAAATCTACGATTTATTTATTTTCACTGCCACTTACCGCACATGTATTGCAAAACGGTGAAAGAAAAGTTCTACGTCTATGTTTATTTTTGAACAGGTATCTAATAAGTTTCTTTAATATCCACTATAAATCATTTATTAAGTCCAACATCGTATTTCATTTGAAGTAAAGAATGGTAAAATATATAATATATTATATCGAATTTTTATGATATTACATTTTAATGTTCCAATGGTCACATTTGTAAGTGACAATTTTTTTGTCGAAAATGAGAATTTGGCTCTGTTTTTGCTTGATTCAATGACAAACAGGGTATTTTTATTACAAAGTTGTAAATCAAATCATTGATAATATCTTAAATTTTAAAAGTCATACCTATCCTGTGATTTTTTTCTTTTATATGTTATACACAAAAAAATGATTTAAATAGAATCCGAATTAATGTGAATTGCTTAGAAATGCAAATGCATTAATGGATAAAAATAATTCTTAATAATAAATGTACATTTTAAAATTCATTTAGTGTCCGTGTCAATTATAAAAAACTTTGCTATGTGTAATTAAAATTATTAATGTTTTGTACATTACAAAAAATAAATGAAGAAATATGTTTATTACATGTATCTTCGTATATTTTGTTATTTTGTTATATATATATGAATTTAACAAAGTATAAATTGCCAGTCTCGTAGCTAAATGGTTTTAAAAGTCTACCATGAAGCGTAAGATATCGGGTTCGAATTCCGGTCCGGACAATTAAAATTATAATTTAATTTATAAATTATTCGGTCTCCGGAAGGGCTTTACAGTGGCTGGGCGAGTGTCTTATTACTGTCACATCCTCGGGAGAGCCATGCTGAAGCAAATTCTGATGCAGTTAATGGGCCGGCTTGTCCGAGGTGATACCATGGGCCACTCATACCACAGAACACTTAGCGTGAAATGGTAGATATATTTGAAGCGGTACTTCTACTGAGTTTCAACTCAACACAACTAATGCACGGCCTGTGGCGCGGTTGTCCATGGGCGGCGGTGTTCTCTTACCATACAGGAGACCCACCTACTCCGTTATTCGCTATAACATACAAAAATATTATTAATAATAGTAATATTCAAATGATTTTTCTAGAACTATATAATTACCTACACAGAATACCATTTAACACTTACCTTCGCAGAATAATAAATAAGTCTTGATCTTTAACCGGATCAACTATGTAATCATTTAACTTTACACTAAACTATGAAAACAAAATAGTTTTTTTCTGTATAAATTCTATTAATTGATTATGGAATAAATATAACTATTTATGATTTATAAGTCATAAAGAGTAATATATTATATTTAGCTGGTTTCATTATTTTAAATATATCTTTTTAATGTCTATCCCTAAGAGGCCGGCAACGCATCCGTGACCCTGCAAGAACTAGGGGTGTCCATGGGCGTAGGGGCACTTATCCTTGGCGAGCCACTTGCTCCTTTGCCACCGCTTCATTTTTTTTTATAAAAGGTATGTTATTCTAAATAATTTTGAGCTCAAATCTCAAGGTCAATAATGCTATTCCCAAAATCATATTATGTTTAATTCCAAATTTGTTATTAATATTTTTTGTAGTATTGCAAAAGGTCACGTAGGTACTGTTTTTGGACCTTGACTTTGAAGTCATACACTACAAAGACGTAGGTAAATATAATATCATGATTCTATACTGTGTTTTGTATTTCTGATAATATTTATTGCTAATTTGTTGAACATTAAGAAGATTTAATATCGTATAAAAATTCAATTAAACTACAAAATGTTATAGCCAGTTTCCTATAATTAATCTTTTACAAATATTATTAGTAAAGCGTGTACAATTTAAAATAAAATTAATATATTCTTATACATATTGTATATTGCTTAATAAATGCCATGAAATGGTTTAATGTTCAATATTATGTATGTTATTGATTTTTTTTACTCGGGAATTGAAATCAGAATATTCCATTCGATGTAAAGAAAGATTCGTTTACATTTTTGTGTAAACATTGGAGATTGACTTTTCGATCTATAATTTTTAATAGTACTGAATAATATATTATGAAGGATTTATTCATAATCTAGTTCTAGACTTCTACAAATAAAATTGTAAGATTTATTTAAAAAAATGTTCAACGTATAGTTGTAAAACTGTTATTATTAACAAATCTAAAAAAAACCATATTATGCAACAATATCTTCTAACATATTGGTTTTCAAGTACAAGTAATTGTTATTAATATGTATTCTGTGGTAATTGTGAAAAAAATGTAATACCGGTGACGTATATGTTCTCATATGGTGCGCTCCAACTTCCACTAGACTCACCATCATCATCAGTCTATCAAGACCACTGCTAGACATAATCCTTCCCCAAAGACGCCCACCTAGTACGATCTTGAGCGATCTGGATCCAGCGGTTGCCCGCGACCTTCAAGAGATCGTCTTTCCATCGCGTGGCGGGACGTCCCACTCTGTTTTTACCGGTATGCGGTCGCCACTCGAGAATCTTTCTTCCCTACTAGATTCACAACACTAAAAATTCACTATATTTGAGAAAATATGAGTATTTAATGCGTTACAAGCGTTTAGTGGAATACACCCAATATGTTATCTTCATAAATACACATTGGGATACCAGTGACAAAATTGACAGAACTGTAGTTGTCATGGCAACGAAATTTATTAACACAGTAATGTCATTTCAATGTAAACTATCTAGACAAGTAAAAATGTATTCTATCTCTTATGTTTTGCCCTTTGATTGATTTAAAATATTGTAATTTTTTACATATTAATAATATTAAGCCATAAATGAATTAAGATATTTCCTATTTATAATTCATAATCATATTAATATGTACGTATTTGGTTAAAATATTGATTCATAGTTATAACAATATTATATCTCTCTTAGAGTTTTGTTTTATAATCTTGTTTGATTATCTGTCATTATTTATGTAAATATCATTATACCGACACTGGCAGAATTGTAACCATAAGTCCACACAATAAGAATAAAAAACTAACCAAACAAAAAAAAAATATATAAATATAAATCGGGCTAAACAACAAAAGATTGAAATGTTTTTGATAATACAAAAAAGATTTAAAAAAACGATTGATAGTGGTGTTTTAAGCAAAAAAACGCGATTAAAACGAAAAAAGTAGTTTAGTGTTTTAGTCTAACATGAATAAAGTTAGTTTGAAAAGTGTTTTCTGGTATTCCATACCTTGCTTACTGCTTTTTGCTTACTGCTTTTAAAGTCAATTAATATTTTTCTAAAGTTGTGATTATAAAATGATATAGTTTTTAAGTAAGGTAAGATATATTGAAAATAGGATATTATTGAACAATAAATATAATTTTTACATATTAATTTTAACATATAAATTTAATAGAGCAGTCAGTGTCGCAGGAAAATTATTGTTTTGTTATAAGTCACGGATGCATATTCAATTAACATCTGGTTTTATAATGTTTTTATTAATTTACTGACTGTATTTTGAGATATAAAACCGGTGGGATTAAAATCTATATCAGTGTTTAACGAGAGATAGAATAGTATAGTTGTCAAAAATGTTGTTAGCTAAAAAAAGTAGCTTTATTCTTTTATTTTATTCATACCTCACATTTACCGATGGTGCATTTGGTAAGTTAACAAATTTTAAAATGATAAGGCAGTGTTTTTTAAAAACATAATTTGTTCTTAGAGAAATTAATTTTGAAATAAAGTGCATTTAGAAATATACACGAAGAAATTTATTAAATTCAAACGTATTTCAAAAATACTGAAAATAAAACTCCGTTTTGGTGCGGTCTCAGCTAGCTTTTCTCATGAAGTTTATAACACTTATTCTTAGAGATTTATATTGTCTTAAATTTTAACTTAAAATTATTCACATGGTGTTCTTTTTGTGTAGGTAATAATAAGTTTACAGTGTGCTCAATACGGCTACATATAAAAATTACTATATGTATAGTTAAATCATCAGATAATCTTAAAACTAGGTAATTTTTCAGTCAACGCGTTATATTTAAGATACAACGTTGTTATAGAATAATAATTTGAAATAAATACGTAGTACATATATTTTATTTAAATATTTATATTTCAGTGGATACCCTATATAAATGTAAACCAGAAGATTCGGACTGTCTTAAGAAAGATATTAAACATGTACTTGAGAGCGTTGCCGCTACTGGTATACCAGAATATGACATACCACCTACCGATCCAATGCACTTGAATAACTTGAAGTTGAACGTTTTCGATGTCGTAAATCTAATAATTACAGATGGGGAACTTGTGGGACTTAAAAATTGTGAAGCCGTTGATATAAAGTAAGTCATTTGTATTATTGTCGCTTACGATGGGTTTGATGGAGAAGCTCAGAGTCACTCAGCGAGCTATAGAAAGGGAAATGGTCGGAGTTTCGCTGCGAAAATAAATCAGAAATGAGGTTATCCTTAGCCGACCTAAAGTAACCGACATTGCCCGCCGTATTAGCAAGTTGAGGTGGCAATTGGCTGGCCATATCGCTCGACGAACAGACAACCGATGGGAAGAAAGTTCTCGAGTGGCGACCGCGTACCGGAATAGGCAGAGTAGGAAGTCCCACCACGCGATAGAAAGACGATCTCATGAAAGTCGCGGGTAACCGCTGGATCCCGATCACTCATGATCGCAATAGGTGGGCATCTTTGGGGGAGGCCTATGTGCAGCAGTGGACGTGATAGGCTTATGATGAATAAATGGTGATATTGTACATAGACATAAAAGACTTATTTTATATAATATAAGGGATGCAAAATGAATAAAATTACAATTGCTATAAGAGTTTATCCAAGTTAGCTACCAATATATACCATATATATACCATAATTTTTTCCTATCTAGTTATGGTAAACTTAGATTTTAATATCAGACCTTATTTTAATAGGTTAAAAATGGACAAAGGTAGTGTAAAAATTAAAATGTTATGTGACCTCACAGCAGAGGGTAAATATGAAGTGAGTGGGTCTACTCCAGCCTCCAGCGGCCTCTTCGAAGCTGGATCTGTATCGGGCAAAGGAAATTTCAAAGCGACCGTCGGTGAGAAATATATAATTTATTGAAAACCCTAATTTCACTATAAGCTGTATCAATTTTCAATTATAGAGCAAGTCTAAACCCTACACTTTCTTAACGATAATAATACTCAAATTTAAAATTTAAACATGATAAATATTATTAGAAAATATCTACTCCTTGCTTTGTCACAGTAGATCAAAGTTAAGGCTTACTGACAAAAAGTATGTGATAATCTTAAGCCATTCAGAACAAATAGATATTGAGATAATTTATTTACTTATCTGTTATTATTATTAATTTTATTTACAGAAAAGATGTTGATAACGTACGCTAGTTCATTTGATGTGGTTAAGCGAAATGGAAATATATTCCTTGATTGTAAGAAGGATAATCTCAAGTATGAATTTGATTTGCAAGGAGACAGCCAGTTGATGCTTGACAATTTGTTTATTGGAAAGACGGATGCAAGTAAGTATCTAAGATCTAAAATTGTGTTATGTATTAAAACATTACACTATCAACAAAATATTTGAAAAGCCTTTAAGCCGTTTTGTTTAAACAAGTATTATAGGTCAGCATGCAAGCCATTGCGTTTCCATTTTACATACAAAATTCATTTTCACATATACATACAAAGAATTCACCCGTGGGAGAGTCATGCTGAAGCATATGCTGACGCTTTGATTGGGTCGGATCGTCCGTAGTGATAACACGGGCTGACAGAATACTCAGCGTGAAACGGTACTTGTAATGTGTTTCACAGAGTGAGTGAGGATATCGGAGGCCCTTAAAACTCCGCTGGCATAATCAATGCGCGGACTGTGGTGCGGTTGTTCATGGGCGGCGGTGTACTCTAACCATATAGGAGACACACCTGCTCCGTTGTCCGCTATAGAATAAAAAAGTGGATGCAGGTCGCCTCCGATAGGTATGCATGGAGGTACAGCAGTGAACGTCCTACGGCTGAAGTGATGATTATGATATAAAAAAACAACAATAGTGAAAATGTTGAAATTTTAGATTCTCCTAGCTGAGTGGTTTTATAGGTCTACCACGAAGCGAGAGGTATCGGGATCGAATCACGGTCCCGACAATTATATGTTATTAATTTATAAAATATTTGGTCTCTGGAGAGGCTTGACAGTGGTCGGGCGAGTGTCTTAACATTGTCACAGTCATGGGTCAGCATATGTTGACGCACTAATTGGGCCAGCTCGTCCGAAGTTACACCACGGGCTCGCAGAAAACTCTGCGTAAAACAGTCCTTGTACTGAGTTGCGCTAAGTGAGTGGATATATCGGAGATCCTTAAAATTATCTCGCTTAATTAGCGTAAAAACTCGGAAAAAAGACAGAGCGCACTGTGGCGCGGTTATTCATGGTCGGTGCTGTTCATTTACAATAAAAAATTACATATAATAAATTGTGTGGTAAATTTCAAAAAAGGGCAGGCTGCTTTCCCACCAAAATCGCCCCGGCTCGGTCGTGATACTACAAACTAACTCAATACCAGGATGCAATAGTACTTGCAGTTCGATTAGTTATAAATAAGTCATAAAAAGTCTGCGTATATCTATGGACGGAGATGATCTATCACCACCAGGAATTACTTCCATTGTTCGCTTTTTAAAAAAATTCAACGAAAATCATAAAACCGACTGTGAGACTGGACGCGTGGTCTAACTTATATAAATTAATTCTTCTTAGTAACATCGCCACTATATTGTATTGAGGGAAAAGTGAGCTGTTTTTGTGTTTTATTAAAATATTATTTGCCTTACAGGTAAAATAGTTATAGATTACTACAACCAAAACAGCAAAATGCTTTGGAAGCAATTCAGTAAGAAAGCGTTGGCTCCATTTGTTGATATGGCGTATGACATCATTCATAAATTCTTCCAGACTGTTGAAACGAAAAACTTCTTGAGCGGTGATCTTGAGAAATATGTTAAAAATTAGTTTGCAAATCAAATTTTCATATATATACTAAATAAATCTTACTTTTATAATGTGTTTATTATTTCTAAAATGATTAATTACTACTACTATTTTTACCCGTGGGAGAGCCATGCTGAAGCATATGCTGACTCACTAGTTGGGCCAGCTCGTCCAAAGTGATACCAAGGGCTCACATTTATTCCGTGAAACGTGAAACGGTACTTGTACTGTGTTTCGCAGAGTGAGTGAGGATATCGAAGCCCCTTAAAAATGCCGTTTAACCGACCTGAATAGCCGGCAACACAACCAATGCACGGACTATGGCTCGGTTGTTCATGGGCGGCGGTGTTCTAAAAACTAAAAAGACGTCAATATAATATAATTCAATGAGGAATTCAAAGGTACAATTTATACTACATTCATGTGAGGTCGAGATGTGTAGCAAGAATCTGTAACACGAATACAAAGTGTCATACACGGTATACGAAGTGTCATATGGCATATTGCGAGTTCTAGTTTTCTTTTTAGTGGTCTTGAGTGTTACGCCTGTGGGGTTACGTGAGGAAACTTTATATTTGAAACTGTTTTTAATTGTTTACATGTAAAAATATAGAATGAATGCATTTTTTATTTTTTATAAAAATTAACAAATGTGTATATTCTATTGTTGTACAAAAAATACAATCATTAGGTATTCTTTAGATGCCTTAAGTTAATTTTTAAACTAATTGCGATCCTGAAATGTTTTTATAAGTTTATACAGTTTTGTAATTTTGATATCAAATTAACAAATATAAAACAAAAAACATAAATAAAATGTTTTATATCTATTAATAAATACGATCTACATATAAATTTGTTTTTTGTAATACGCAAAGAAGGTAAAAAACTACTAATGTATAACAACAATTTTTTTATAGTATAGCGTACAACGGACCAGGCGGGTCTCCTATTTGGCAAGAGAAAATCGCCACCCACGAACAACTGCGCCAAAATCCGCGCATTTGTTGTGTTGCCGGCTTTTTATACCATTTAAGCAGCATTTTAAGGGCCTCCGATATTTTCACTCACTCTGCGAAACACAGTACAAGTACTGTTTTTCGCTGAGTATTCTGTGAGCATGTGGTATCATTTTGGACTAGTCGGGCCAATCAGTGGATCATCATATGCTTCAGCATGGCTCTCATACGGGTACGACACTTTTAAGACACTCACCCAGCCACTGTCAAGCCGTTCCAGAGACCGAATAAATTATAAATTAAATTATAATTTATAATTATCCGTCCCGGGATTCGAACCCGATACCTCTCGCTTCGTGGTACACTTTTAAAACCATTAAGCTACGAGGCTCTTAAAAAAACTACTAGATTTATTATATTAAATTTTTTATTTCTTTTCGGGAATATGAAATTGAATGGATATTGCTTTAAAATTTCCTATATAGTATTTCCTATATTTTTCATATATATTATTATTAAAAAATATATAAAATGAATATGTATTGAATAAACTCCTAGAACCGTTCTTCTAGATTTCTAAGAGAACTATTTTTAACGTCCATTTTTTGAATTTATTTCTTAAATATATTTCAAGCGCTAAGATAAGCAACTACAAATCTGTAAACTTGTTTAAACGACTCTACAAATAAAAAATGCAACTGAATTCTAATATTTTTGTCTATTATACTTGAATACAAATCAGTTTACAGACAATTAACCTCGGGTCTCTAATTATACATTACATTGGACCTTTAAAACGCGTAGAAATTAATCGCAGACTCGCTAAGAACAAAAGGAGTAATGAGTTGAAAAAAGGCCTTGTTGTCATGGAAATTTGATTATTATTAATTAATTAAATTAAGGTTTAAACTATCTAAAGATAAATTAATAGTTTTTATCTGATACAGAAGAATTCACAAATTTACATAACTACAAAACTTACATAACAACAGAATCTCTTATCTTTGTTTTGAGTTTTATTTGAAACATTAAACAATTTTCGAGTTAGTCTCAAAGTCTCATGATCAACAAGTCTTATAATTCATAAACATTTCTGCATCTGTTTTATTACATTTAGGTGATAAGTTTAAATTTAAAATAAAATCGTATGGGTTTGGATATACCCCTGCTGGCAGCTGCTTCCACAGGAGCACAAAATGCCTTAAAAAATGCTCAGTTGTGGAACGACAAATATGGAGGTGAAAGCAATGAAACTTTGGTAGTGTGAAATTGAATATTAGAAAATAGTAAAAAAGCTACAGGAAGGCAATTTATCTGAAACTCAATACATTTCGCCCGAGGTCACTCTTTCGAAATCTGTGGAAAGGAAATAAAGCTCATTTACATACCATACAAGAAGGCAAATTTCATTTCATTTCGGAAGATGATGTAAATATGAAGAATAAAAAGATGAAATATGAAGAAAAAAATGCTTCGTGTCGACTGTTAAATATAGGTTTGCTATTCAAGTATCGGCTCGTCCGAAGTGATACCACGGGCCCATTGTATATTCAACGTGAAACGGTACTTGTACCGTGTTTCGCTGAGTGAGTGATGTCGGAAGCCCTTAAAAATGGCGCTTAAGTGGCGTAAAAAACCGGCAGCACAACAAATACGAGGACTGTGGTGCGATTGTTCGTGGACGGCGGTGTTCTATTACCATATATGAGACCCACTTGCTCCGTTATCCACTATACTATAAAAAATGTATCAATTAGGAGCTTGCTCTTTTTTTTATATCGCAAGAGAAGATCAACCATAGAACGATAGTTGAAAATTTATGTGAACAATAAAAAATAAATATAAAATCTCACCACAAAAAGACATGTATAGTCTTAAGTATATAGACTGATAAAATCTGAGCAACAATAGTAATTTGCCGTAGTCATAGTCAATACAATTGTCATTTTCAATTACTTATTATCCATATTCAATTATAGCAACTTTACCTATGTTTATAACCATCGTTATTTAAGCCGTAAGGCGTTACTGCTGGACATAGGCCTACCTTTTGGACCTCCAGGCATACCTGTCGGAACCGACCTGCATCTAGCGTCTTCCGGCGACCTTTTTAAGGTAGTATGTTTATCTTATGGGTGGACGTCTTACCAAATCTGTTACAAGTGTAACATCAAATATATCGTACCTATGTTAATTTTTTACTCGATTCACCTAATTTAGTTTATTTATCTTGGTTGTAAGAAGTGGTCACGGTTTGTAAACAAAAAGATAATAATTAATACGAACATATTTTTATGTAGAAATGATTAATGTATTTTGGCTAAATTAAAAATAATTAGTAATATTGAGAGGCTTGTATAAACGTGGTTTTATACGTATAACGTGACGTGTTTTTCCAAGACAAAAATTAACTAGTCTGTTTAAATTTTTATCTTGCGGATTTGTCTTTCCAGATGATTAAATCTGCTTATAGTAAAAAATATGATATAACCTTCAAATGGGTCATAGATTAAAATTAATTGAAATAAGAAAATGGGTTTATATTATAATAGCGTTCACATTATTCACTAGCTTAATGTAAAAAGGCTTGTTTATTACTTAAGGCTACACAACGATTTTATCTTACTTCCGTTGAGGTTAAAAGCTTCTTGTTCCTTGAGATTGTTAAAAGCCGTATGAATTGAACCTTCACTTTGTATACAATGGCTTGAAAAGGTAAGATTATGACGGATTTTAGATAAAGCTTAGATATTATATCACTATGGTGGTTTAATAAATGATAATGCCAGATTTTGTGACTTTACTGTTGCTTTTTAAGTCAGCCAATAACTATAGTAATTTTAAAATAAAACAGCATTATTAGCTTTAAAGCGATTTTCTTTTAGTTGAAGATATTTTTAGATCACAAATATCCGATATTTCTCACTGAATAGACGACATGTTTTTTTCTCATTTACCATATAATACCTACCATACACTTTACAAAAGGTCACGAATTCAATGTCAGGTTAATTAAAAAAGATAATCTTTTCATCTATGTGCTTTAAAAAGTCACGGCAAATATACATATCTAAGAATAAGTTTAAATATTCACATTCTTTTTTGAATATTTAAGGTCCAGAGATAATTTAAGCAGTATATTATCTGAAAAGATTCAGTAAGTCGAATATCGTCAAGATTGTTCTCATACTTTCACTGAATACCATTAATTTTGGGCATTTGGGTATAAAATAATTTCTATGTCAAGAAAATGGAAGCATTTCATCTCTTAAGAAATACGCATAAAATGTAAAACACGTAGTTTAAATGAAAATATAATTAATAAGATTATACTTAAAGTCTTTATTTCAGGTTTTTTTGGCTTAATAATAAAATTTTTTGTTTAGACAGAATTGTGACTAGAACAAAAAAAATAGAAACCTAATTTAAGCATTGAGGTTTTTTTAACAGAGATTAAATACAAAATATTTGATAGTACGTTACTGTTTTAATAATATAGAAATAGCTAAAGGTGAAACGTAGAAAAAAGCTGTCAAATTTCAAAACCATGATGCTTAAATATAGCCAAGTTGGGTACAATTAATTTATATTTAAAATGTTGTATTTATTAAGTCATATGATAACATTTTTTACTATAAATTAATTATAATTTGTCGCTTTTTTAATATGACGAAATATTTTTAATAAAAAATAAATACTTTATACAGATAATATTTGATAAGCTTTGATCTTGTTTCTAACATAACATAAGATATTTATTATAATTTATTTGTGCAACTAATTTTCAGATTGCTATAAGAAGTACTGACGTTTATTTTATATCATCATCATCATCATTTCAGACGTAGATCGGCCACTACTCGATATAGGCTTTACCTTTAGACCTCCATGTATATCGGTAGCGATCTGCATCTAGTGTTTTACGGCGACCTTTGTAAGGTCCTTGTAGGTCCACCTTATGGGTGGACGGCTTACACTGCGCTTGCTAGTCCGTGGTCTCCACTCTAGCAGTTTTCTTTCAATGTGGCCTGCCCATTTGTTTCTATTTTAAATAAATGCAAGAAAATATGACACTTCTGAAGCTATATCAATTATAAATATCCAAAAAATAAGCAAAGATTCATAGGTCAAAGAACTTTATACGCTTGACACTTGAAAGCATCCTTTATATGTCGCAAGGACTCGCGCCAAATCGCTTGCGGGCAGAAAAACAATTTAGTCCGACGCGGATTTAAAATAGGTTCTATCCTCTTAGTCCTTTAAGACTTTCTTTTGAATATTGTGATACCAGCTTAGAACAATATATCAAGATTCCCCTCTGTGGTTAAAACGTTGAAGCATGTACAACTTATATAATATTTATAAAGTTGACTCGGCAAACGTTGTTTTGCTATTAAAATATGAGAGTTAGATAAATTACTGTTCTATAGACTGTTATAGACTTTATATAGGCATTAT
Organism: Delias oraia; assembly: GCA_018230265.1. Taxonomy (NCBI): domain Eukaryota; kingdom Metazoa; phylum Arthropoda; class Insecta; order Lepidoptera; family Pieridae; genus Delias; species Delias oraia. The sequence continues at coordinate 16,295 of DWCF01004048.1, forward strand.
AAGGCTCGTATAACTTTGCTCCACAAGTTAATCATATATTTTTAATCGTTAAGGTGTAAAAAACATAATCATTTGACCGTTTTTTTTAATTGCAGATTCGACTACCACAAAAACCTTTTTATTTTTTAATTAATATATTGCTAATTTTACTTATAAATTACATAGATTTCTAGAAGAGAATGAATTTTCTAGATCGGTTCAATAGGTCCAGAGATTACTCACTAACAAACACACAAACTTTACTTCTTTATATTATTAATATAGATATATAACAAAATCTGATAGGAATTTAAATAATGATGGACGTATAAACTTCTTTGTACAAACGTTTAACTTTGAGATGGATATTTCTTGCCATTATTAAATAAAATATATATAATAAATCGTTAAATATTACATTCTGGTCTCAAAGCGATCTCGAATCAATTCCAATAGAAACTTCTGTCTGAGGAATCTTCATGTGCTCGAGTTTCTTATTAGTACTCTTATTTATTGAGAGGCTGATGGGGAAAGAAACTAAATTAAAGTCACGAAACTTGAGCAAGTTCTAACTCGCCTCGTACGAACCCATTAGTTTATAATTCGTATTATGTCGCCTGAATTGAAACTGAGGTAAGAAATTCCCCATCTATTTCTCCTAAGTTGGTATTGTAACCTGATGGATTTTGGCAAAACTCTTTGGAGATTACTGTGTTGCTTAATCGCATTCAATTATTTAAGAACGTAATAATTATATTAAATTACCTCAATTTCTCGGTACTATAAATTTAGTTTTTCTTGACACGGTCAATAAACAAATTCTGTATACTGTAAATGAAATGTCGATCCTTAAGTCAAGTCATTAAGCATGGCAGGTCATTGAGTCAAGTACAATTTGAAATTACAACTTTTCTATATAATAAAAAAACATAATGAGAAAATAATATTGCATGCATGTCGGTACTAATATAATTTTAAGCCAACATAGCTTACACGCTGAACTTTTTATATTAAACGAGATTATTAGTTTCTGACAGGTGCCACGCTTTAATATCGTATAACATTTTATCAGTTTTAAAATTTCAAACTATCTTTTATTTTTTACAAATATAACATAACGCTTAAATTGTTACCAATTTTGGTATTGTCTACATTATCTTAGTGTTATAGAACTATTTATTTTCTACTATAGAACTTATTTAAGATAATTAAACTGTTAAAAAAATACTCTTATATTGGCCTAATGTCATCATGGAAGTTTTTAACAAAATAGTAACGAGTAAGCCAGTAAGATAAAATCAGAAATGAGGTTATCCGCAGCCGAACCAAAGTGATTGACGTTGCCCGCCGTATTAGTAAGTCGAAGT
>DWCF01004049.1:0-17637 GCA_018230265.1 Delias oraia
TATTGAGGCTAAAGTATAAATTAAATTTATTTTGTAGTAAACGAAATAGCGTGAAATTTAATTATTTCTACTTTTTTAATTTTTGGTGTTAGTATAGCCAAACACGTGTTACATAGACCGAGGTGTAAATCAAATTCAAAATTATAGTGACGATAATACAGTGAAACTATTCCTGCTTTTTACTTATTTGTGCTTAATAAATACGAAAGTTTGTTCTGATGGATGTTTTTTATTCCTTCACGTGAAAATACAGGACGTATTTTAGTCAAACTTTGTATAATCAGAATAAGACATAGATTACAGTTTATAATTGTGTTGTGCAAACATGCCAATATTTAATAGAAACATGTAAGTCAGACTCGGTGGGTTGTGTAGCGGGTAGAACAACGTCTGCCGAGTCTACTAGTATATATATATAGACTAGTGGACACATCAGCCGTCGTTCTTTCCTGTACGCTACTGGGTCCGACTTTGTGACGCTTTTTATTATATTCCAGCCCATTTATACAATATAATTATAACTATGTATCTAGCCTATGTTTTATTATGATATATACGCTATATTATTGTAAGGTTTCATTAAAATCCATGTGGATCATCATTTCGTTAAAATGTTCTGCGTGAAACAGTTACATACATCCATCCATACTTACGAACTTTCGCGATTATAATAATAGTAATAGATATGTACATATATATTAGATGTACTTTTTTAAAACGATATCTCAGTGGGATATAATATAACTCAATAATTTGGGACAAAATTATATATATATATAAGAATTCGAGTATTCATTAGATAATTTTTAAAGAAAATGATGATTATGGAATTCCAGCAGTAGCGGGTTTTCGTCCTCTTCGCCGTCGTCTCGCGACGCGGTAGTGGACCCGATCGCGGAATTGCTCTCGCAGTTGTCAGGCGTGAGGCGTGTGACTGGCCAGCCCAGCACACCAAGTCAGCTGCAACACCTGCAAATGCAGCTTCAACTCGAGAGGCAGCAGCACGTTAGTACTCTGTCACAATAGTTGCTATTCACAATAAAAAGACACGTCACAAAGAGAGGAGGCTTGTATATATATATATCTTATATAAAAGATGGAAACGAGCAGCAGGCTCACCTAGGGCAAGCGGTGCTCCGCCCATGAAAGCCCCCTGCGGACGGCCCTTACGGAGCCGCGGGTGCGTTGCCGGCCTTAAACTTTTATATAATATAACTCACCTAGTTTATGTTATTAAATAATTTGTTATGGCTACTTTGTAATGTTTGTAGAGTACCACTACTTTAACTATAACGTACTACCAGCCGACTCCGGCAACCAATTTGTCTTATAAATTATAAGCCTACAAATATCGATATTAAAACAACGGATAGTATTATAAATATTGAAATTTTGATATGCGAGATTTTAATGCTACATAATCAGAAAACAATAAGATTTGGCTACCACTTGGTGGTACCACTTCACATTTAGGGTTATGAAAAATAGATGTTGACCGATTTTCAGGGCTGCCTGATTTGCATATAAAATCGGTCGAGACGTTTGGGATGTGTTTGGCAATACTTTTCTTATCAAAACCTTGGCAAACGAACAGGAGTGTTTTTCACCCATGAGGGCCAAGCTGACCCACTAATTGGGCCGGCTTGTCCGAAATGATACAACGGGCTCAAAGAATACTCAGCGTGAAACATCACTTGTACTGTGTTTCGCAGAGTGGGTGAGGATGTCAGAGGCCCTTAAAAATGTCGCTTAAGCGGCGTAAAGCCGGCAACACAACCAATGCGCGGATAGTGGCGCGGTTTTTATTGAGCGGCGGTGCTGTCTTACCATATAGGAGGCCCACCTGCTCTGTTGTTCGCTGTAGAACAAAAAAAAAGCAGTCTCGCCTAGGATAAGTGGTCGGTGGACCACATGGGCGGTGGCCCATGAACACCCAGAGCCCTTGCAGAGCCACGGGTGTGTTGTCGAAAACGGTGACATGAGAATGGTATTCATAAGATGGCCGTGTGTTTGTAAAAGTTGTGATTACGTAGGCCGCGAGGCAGCAGTTGGAGCGACTCCCGCGCAGGCCGGCGGTGGCTTCTTCGAGCGCGAGCAACGCTGCGCCTGTCGTCTCGCAGCCGCCAGCGCAACCTCCGCCCGCGGACTGCACTGACTCGCAGTTCTTGCTCTCTGGATTCTTAGGTGAAGTTATTATTAACTAACTCGCGCTAACTCGAAAATTGAGCCAGCTCGTTCGAAGCGACACCACAGGCTCACAGAAATTCAGCGTGACATGGTTGTTGTACTTAAAACGAATATTGTGTAAAAGCGGACAACGGAGCAGGTGCTTTCTTTTACATATAAGGTAGGAGAATACCGCCGCCCAGGGACAACTGATTCACAATCCGCGCATTGCTTGTGTTGCCGTCTTTATACGCCACTTTTGGGACACTTTTTAAGGGCCTCCGATAACCTCACTCACTCTGCGAACACACAGTACAAATACCGTTTTACGATGAGTATTCTGTGAGCCGGTGGTATCCCACGGTTACTGGCAGTTTAGTTTGATAATAGTTTTTGTTACCCTGTTACGTAGGCGCCACTGAAGGAAGCGACAGCGGCGAGGCCTTGTGCCGCGCGGCTCTGATCCGCGGCCTGTTAGTTGCCTCACTGGGCCGCGCGGCACCCTTGGCCGAAGCTCTCCCGCTGCCGGCGCAGCCCACGCCGCTGGCCGTGCCCGACGCCGCTCCGCCACCCGCGCAGCCCCCCGACACGCCGCGCCCACAACTCTCTGCCCCGGCACAGCCGCTTCCACGCGCCAAGCCCCAACCACGTACAAAGGTACGCGTTGAACTTTCACCGATCACCATTGTCTGTCTGGTTACCTATTCAGAATAGTACAACTCCCAGTCTTCGTAATGGGATTGCGTAAGAGGCGACTGAAGGACACTTCACCGGAGGGTGGGCAGCAGCGCCTTTCCGAGCATTGAAGATGATCTGCGATCACCAATTCGCCTTCCAAGCGTGATTGTGGCTACAATACCCCCCAATGAATCTGACATCTATATTATTATTCATTGCTAAATTTCTGGAACAACTCGTAGCTAAGTTGTTTGAAACGTATGCTATGAAGCGAGAGCTATCGGGTTCGAGTCCCGGTCCGGACAATTATAATTTATTCGGTCTCTGGAAGGGCTTGACAGTGGCCGGGCGAGTGTCTGAAGACCATCGCACCCGTGGGAGAGCCATGCTGGCGCACTAATTGGGCCGGTTCGTCCTTAGTGAAACCACGAACTCACAGAATACTCAGCGTAAAATGGTTGTTGTAGATGAAAAGGTACTTGTACTGTGTTACGCTGAGTGAGTGAGGATATCGGAGGCCTTTAAAATAATTCCGCTTAAATGGCGTAAGAAGCCGGCAACATAATCATAAAAAACAGATGGTAGGGTTCTGTGCAGGGACCGCGTAAAAACCGCGCCCGCTGTAAACAGAGGACCGATATATGTCGCAAAGCCCACTCCAGTGAGCTTCCGACCCGCGGCCAACGCACGAGACGCCCTTGTGCTAGCCGCAGGCTCGCCCCAAAAGCCCGCGAGAAGCTGTGAAGGTCTTATGACGTCAGCGTTAGTCATCTAAAAAAAAAAGCAACGCAATGCGCGGACTGTGGCGCGGTTCTTCGTGTGGCGGTGTTCTCTTACCATATAGGGATCCACCTGCTCCGTTGTCCGCTATACTATATAAATAAAGATCTATTCTTTAAATTTATCTCTGTGCTGGCTTATAGGAGGCGGCCGCGCGCTCGCACGGCGCGGCGCGGCAAATGCCGGAGGGCAGGTAGGAGCGCGAGCGGCCGTTGCGCGTTCGCCCAGTGCCGCCGCCACCGCACCGCCCCTCACCGCATTGACACAAACGAACACACACACACGTGGGTCTAACAGAGCTCCCTAACACTAATGGAATATTTATAGATGGGTAACTAGATATTGAAGACTCTCTCTCTCTCTCTCTGAAGTCAGTCCCTCATGTCTGATAATCATGGTCAGGACCAGGGTGCTGATTCTCTTGGGAAATAAGTGGTTTCCCGTCGCCTTCTGCCCCATACGTTTTAGAAGTTATTTAGACTAACAAGGCCGATATTGCCTCTTCGGTCGGTTGCCCGGCCGTTGGTACGGTTATAACGCCACTGCTCAGTCCATATTGAAGAATTGATACTAAACAAGCACGTAATCTAGATAAACAAAATAAAATCTCATTTAAAAGGTTGGCCATTATATGATTAGCAATTGTAATTAGTTTTGGAATGCATACAACAACTTATGGCTTGTGTTATCAAGTTAATTTAGATTATGTGTTCGTTAAATTAACCCGAATTGAATTACACCATCAAGCAAGAATCATAGCATCATCAAAGGTCTGTTGGCAAAAATCTACGCTTCTGTATCTTTGTCATTCTGTAATAAAGCTTGTCATTAATGTTCGTTACGATTGTTTGGCGATAGAGTTCAAAGACCACATATGAGGCAAGGTGTACGGTCGATCGGCTTATGAATTTATGGGAAATATTTTGATGAATTTGCAGTATGGATATATATTGCTTATTCTGAAACAATGTCTATATCGTTGGAAATGTGGTTGAAACTACCAAACGTCCTATCATTTAAAAGTGTAACTCTGATTGGTGTAGGGTAAGGGATTGAGAGGAAAATTTGAAAATTAATATTAGTTGTAAATTAACTGAAATGTGTTAAAAGGCACAAAAGTTTTGAAAATGTTTACAAAATTTCTTGCAAAGAGCGATTTATAAATTTTAAAGTGGTATTCCTGATTAGTTGGAAATATTTGAGAGGAATTAATAAAAACTCGGGAGCTTTGTGGCTATACCTATTTATTTACCCACCCAGGTCCGGAATGAAATGAGTAGGATATGGATATAGCAGCATTTTTCACTATATGTTCCACCTATATTGTATAATAACAAAGTAAAATTTATTAGAAATATTATTTTTAATGTATCCAAGAATATGGTCCATTTTTTTGGCAGTGATTTCTTTAATCATCAATTACACAATACTTGAATACTTCAGGGAAGTATAGGCAATTGGTAAAGTATTGTTTATTGAAGATTGTTTACTTTTTATTTAGCGGCATATTTATTTTCAGCACATGTCATTTATGCTTACCCGATAAGGCCGGTCAGAAGGACACGACGTTATTGCGTAATCTAAATGTCTAGAGTCATGTGGGAGTAGTATAATAGTGTCGTTGGGGCTGCGAGGAGCAATAAGGCTCGCCTTGGACGGCCAGGGCTGCGCCCCGGGCGTAGTCCTTTGTAAATAGGAGTCGAGTCGCTAGGAGTCACGGGTGAGACCGGTGACGCGTCTACCGGATTCTTTGTTGTTTTTCGCTAACAATTATTAGTGCACCCTTCAATATGTTAATTTTGTTGGCTTTCGAAATATCCGTGTGAGTTTTTTTATTAGGGTAAATAGTTATTCAATGTTTTAATCGATTTATAAAGTAAGGACGAACATTAGGTACGCTCACGTTAAAACTAAGGAGGAGTCTTCACGATCGATTTAAGGTAACGCTTTTGTATATAACACTGATGAAAACCGACTGCAGTATTTTTTTCTCATATGGGTTAAAATATTCATATTAATGTAATTAGATTTAAACATAGATGTATTTTTATAACAGCATGGTTCAAGCATCGCTATTTTAACACGGACTCCTCTCTTAATATATTTAAAACAGATGTGAAACTACTTACACTCAAATTGTCACTAGCTATGAAAGTGCTTATTAGTTTGATCATTATAGTCGTACATTACAAAGTGTTTGTAATTACCCTAATTAAATTCTATAACATTATTTTGGGTTTTTTATTTGATAATTCTAAAGTCTGCTGAGTACCTGCATAAATTGCGAGGCCCACATTCAATGGAGATTATGCCATCACTATCGATACAAACGTGAAATTAATTGAAAATTAAGTTTAACATTTCTTAAAGTTAATACAAAATACTCAGCGTAAAATGGTACTTGTACTGTGTTTCGCAGAGTGAATGAAGATATCGGAGGCTCTTGAAATTGCCGCTTAAGCGGCGTAAAAAGCCAACAATAAAACCAATGCGCGGACTGTGGCGAGGTTGTCCATGGGCGGCGATGTTCTCTTACCATATAGGAAACCCACCTGCTCCGATGCCCGCTATACTATAAAAAGTTATTGAGGTTTACTGTAAATATTATATAGTACTTGCTAACTTAGTGGTAAATAGTAAATACTCATTCTTGGTTTACTATTATTTTCTACTAAGCTAAGAATATTTTTAGAATGTAGATGTCGCAGTCATCTCGTTGAATCCGCTATTTGACAGAAAGACCAGAGCGTTCATTGAATGCAACATTTAATTGAACGACTGCCAATCCGCTAGTATGCAACAGCGTGAAATATTTCGCAGCGCCGATAAAACAAAAGCGCCCGTCGCACCGAAGGCCGCTTTACGTATTAAACAATCCGGATGATCGAATCACTACAGCAAACAAGCTGATAGCCTCCATCGACGAGAGAAATTAAAAGAAAACAGATGGTAGGGTTCTGTGTAGGGACCGCGGTACCAACCGCCCCGCCGGAAACAGAGGCGAGGACCGATTTTGTCGCAAAGCACACCCCGGTGAGCTTCCGGCCGGCTGCTCAGTCGGCCAACGTTCCCGCGACGGCCCAATCCGAGGTTCGTGTCTCGCAGGGGACGCTCTTAGGCTAGTCGCGGTTAAACCAATCTCTGAGCGAGCCTACGGCTGGCTCCAAAAATCCGCGAGACGCTGTAGAGGCCTTAAGCCGACAGCGATAGTCATTTAAAAAAAAAGAAGTTGAACGACTAAAGGACGTCTCTTCAAGATATTAAATGTACGGTCAACGTCTTGATTGAACGTCATTTAGCGTAGTCGTTGAATTAGATATAAGGACGAAATATGGTTAGGTTAGGTATAGTTAAATCCATGCTGTCACACTATTTTATTATAAAAAGATCACTTTAAAGTAATATTAATAAACACAATGCTATCAGCTATGCTAGTTGTTTGATGCCATATTTGTTTTGTTGACTAACGCCACAGCGGGGGAAAAAGATGAACGAAATTACAATCACTTGGCTGGTTTTACGTTCGCTCTGTTCAAATGGCTATGCTACAAATAGCTAACTACATAGTTGAATCTTGAGTGCGGCTTGTTCAGTCAACTAAGTCGTTCAATTATCGCGCTAGTCATTCGATCAAATAACGGATCCAACCAGATAACTGCGACAAACATACTAGTAAATATTGATCGGTACAAGCTCTGTAACCTGTTGAAGTACATTTATAATTTAGATAATAGTGAAATCTCCGGTCGACATTACGTTTTTTATTATCTATAAAAATAATATTAGATAATGTTACATCCACTTAGAGTCACATCTACCTCTGCACATAATATTTCTCTCTATAAAACGTATCTGCGCTCTCACTTTACCTACGCGCTATCGTGGTTTGCAATTTGCAAAGAGGCCCTTCGCCGAAAGCTGCGCGTCGTCCAGAGCTAGACGCACCGACGCGACGCATTGTGAAAGCGCCGCGCTACGTGAGGAACGCCACCATCTAGAGAGAGCTGCGGATGAGTTCTTCTTCCGACTCGCAACGACGATGTTGGAGAGTTGTTCACTGCATCACACCGTGACACTCTAGGCCATCAAAGCAGGGGCCGTTTCCACGTGATCTTATTCGTCGTCCAGCTCCCGAACTTGACGATCCTACTACATTAAAGCAGCCGCCGCAGGAAAGTACTCCTTGGCCGCAACCAGATATGATGACCTGCAGCTTCGACTGCTGGGACTCTCACCCAGTGGGCCTTGACCGTGAGCTGCGTCAAGCCACATCTAGTCTAGCCCACCATTGCAACACTACAGGCCGAACCCTATTACCTAAGGACCATCTTTTCTTCTGGCTAACCCCAAATCATCTCTTTGTTTTCACAGGGCACGCATTTTCCCTTCACCTTACGGTACGGATCCCTCGGGGCCTGTGATCACAATCCCAGACTTAATTTCACATTTTAAGATGGAGGAAGCCGACGAAATGTGACAAGGGGTCCTTAATTTTGTGATATTATATTTTATTAAAACACTAAATTTAATTTCAATCATTTCCAGAAGTACAATCGCTAAAAATGTTTTTACACTTGCGAAAGAGACTCATTAATATATTGATATTAGTAGTAATGTTATTAATGTAACAAAAACGGAGAGGGAGTCAAAAAAAATCCGTGTGACATAATTTATAAATGTGTAAGGTGATGGCCCCTTATTTGTTTCAGCGTTTTCTGCTAACGTCCGCCAATGGGGCCTGTATAATGTAAAACTTGTTTTTTAATAAGGTTATAAACCGAGGTAGAGAATGTTTTGTGGTGATAATTATATTTTATTAAGTAAAATCTAGTGTAGGACGTCCACCCACAAGGTATACAGACGACTTTTTAAAGGTCGCCGGAAGATGCTGGATGCAGGTTGCCTCCGACAGGTATTCATGGAGGTCCAAGGGCCTATGTTCAGCAGTGGACGTCTTACGGCTGAAATGATGATGAAATAAACCTCCAATCTTAATTTTAGCTACTATAAGAAATATAAATTTTACACTATTTTTATTATTAATATGCATTCTTGCATTCTCATAACCTCATTCTTGCATTCCCGTCCAAAAAGTCATATAATGTCATATAAGTCGTATAATGTAAACTATAATACAAGGTAGTTATTAATAAGCTTTACATCAAGTATTCTGTGGAAGTGGAATATCGCCTGGTATCAATTGTACATTAACTGTGGCTTAAACCAAAACTGTAAACAAAAATTGATTAGACACATATCTAGTGCCTAAATATCACAGGCATCTTATCCCAAAATTATTGCATTCAGACTATTGACATTAAATATTAAAAAATGGCAGACTCCACATTAGGCGACATATCTAAAATGAAAGTTGTAGAGTTGCGTAAAGAATTACGATCACGTGGGTTATCGTACGCCGGTGACAAAGCTGAACTTGTATCTAGACTTCAGTCTGCAATAACACCAGAGGAACACGCTGAAATTACTTTAGATTCAGATGAATTAGACTCCGAAGGTGTTCTAGACGATGAAGATGAGAAATCACACAATGATATATTGGACGACAGTGCGGTGGATACATTTACCGAGGAATTGGCACTTGAGGAATCATCACAAGAGAAAATTCCTGCAAAACCTCAAAGGACTCTGAAAAGAAAAATAACTACTGAGCCACAAAAGGAACTAGCAACGGAAAATAAAGAAGTCGGGTCTAAAAAAATTGTATTAAATAGAACAATATCTATGTCATCTTACACTAATGCTCTTGTAGATGAAAAGAAAGATGAAACTACTGATAAAGCTCCTGCTTTGTCAGCTGAAAGCAGTAAAGTAAAGATTACAACAGATATGGATTTAAAAACTCGTTTAGAAATGAGAGCTAAACGTTTTGGACTTCCTGTCAAAGTATCAGATGATATACGTAAGGAGGTACGAAAACAGCGGTTTGGAAAAACTAACAATTCAAGTAGTGTTACAAAAGTGACAATACCAGGTACTCTTACAGATAATATTGATAAGCTGAAAAAACGGGCAGAAAGATTTGGCCAGTCTGTTTCCTCACTTATGACAGACATTGAAAAACAAGAGAAACTAGAAAAACGAAAAGCTAAATTTGGGACAGTAAAATAGAAGTTTTAATATTTATTACATTTAATGAATTTCAAACTTATCATCAATAATTATTACTTATACTTGTAAAAACATAAGATAGGTTTATTAAACATCTTTACCCTCATAATGTTTTTATTTAGAGCATACAAAAACATGGGTGTTTATAAATCACAAAAAGGTAGAAGTTTAAAATCTTCTGAACACAATTTTATATCAGGTTGTTGCTGTATCTGGTTTTCATTTTTAAGATAATCTTGAGGTATATTAATTGAATAGTTTGTATCAGGTGTTTTATAGATAGTAGCCCATCTGACAGCCACCTGTTTGTGAAGTGCTTTTCGAAATCCCATACAATGCATGTATGGTAATTTTTCATATTTTATTCTTGTAAAACCCATGCATGCTAATGTATATTGCCAACTTTTCATCAATTTACAATTAGCACCTACATGCTTAGAATCTGGTGTACTTATTATAAGGAGTCCTTCTGGTTTAAGTAATAAGTAGGCATTTTCACAAGCCTTAATTCTCAAATCTGAACTGGGAATATATTCAAGTAGGAAACAAAATGTGATTACATCAAAAGAATGTTCCTTTAGTTGATAAACAATGTTATTTTGTACAATTGTCTCATGTCCTATGTTAATATGTAAAATATCACATTTTTGAACATTCTGATTAGCAGGACATAAATCAATAGCAAGGACATCAAATAACTTGTATTCTTTAAATGGGTTATAACAGCTACCAACATCTAGTAGCATGAAAGGTTCTTCAAAATTTTCAATATTATTTAAAGTAAGTTTTAATTTTTCGTTGATTTCAATATCCTTTTGGCGATATTTTAAATAACCTTTGTTCACAAAATAATCAGTACATAACTCAACTGACCAGCGAATGCGAGAAGTAGCTATATTAGACTCACTAGCACAACTTTTTTCCCAATATTTTGTGGCTAGCTCATTCATATATTTAGCATAAGTCACTAAGACTTCTTCGTTTTCTATATGTAACTTCCAGGCTTCATTTGGTCCAATCTTAGCTGCATTTGTTCTTAAGTTTGCATGTACATCTTTTAAATATTGAGCCAGTTTCTTATGTTCTTTAGACGCCATAACTATTTATAATTAGTACATAAATTCTTGCGTAGAAGTCGTAGTATCAGTATTTACTTTTAATTGTTTTTTAATAATTAAGATTATATGCTATGTTCTTAAACATTAAATCATAGTCATATGAAATAGGATAAAAGCCATTACTTGTACGTAAATAGTATTTATACTTCGTTCTCGTTTCCTGAAATTATAACTCTAGTTCGAGTCTCTATAATTTTTATCTAAATAAATATTATGTATTTGGCATAAATAGTCTTTTTTATTAGTGATAACTACTGACAGTGTGTCAGTGTCTTATTGAATACAATTTTGTGTTAGGAAATATAAAAATAGCAAGTCTTAATGATAACGTTCTTTACGCCTTTTTGAGATTCAATAAGCCAAAAATGAGAAGAATACGAAATTCTTCTTATTTTTGTCTTCTGTGACCAACAGAAATTATATGAAAGTTAATCTCATTTAATATAATACAGAAATCTCTAATTATTTATAATCAGAATGTCACGCTAGCATCACAGAGTTCAGTGCTATTATCATTAACTGTGCAGAACACAGACTATTAGTTGATAAAGAAGCCTGATAAAATTTAAAATTTGAATGTTTGTGTATTTGTTCCATCAGCCGCTTGACCTAAGTTTATATATATTTAGATATTACTAAAGCCAAAAATAATTAGAATGGAAGATATTCACTCTGATCGTATAATTGAAAAATGGATTCAAGAAAACGATGATTCTGAAATGTCTTTACCAGATATCGAATTTCAACCTCATCTCCTTATTTCTAAGGTAGGTATCAAAATCGTTAGATAATTAGTAAACTATATGTCTATTTTTTTTAAACTGACATGCATTTATCAGGTCAGGAAGTATTACATGGAATATCTCATAAAGTTATTAGCATTCAATTATGAAAACCACCAAAAGTTATTAAATAAAAACATCTACCTACCTAGTGCAATTTGGCGGTGTGCTAAAATCATTGAGTGTACTGCAGCTCAAACCTCAATGGTAGTCAAATTGTATAGAAGTAACATTCTCAACATGGTAAGTTGCAAAAATTGAATGTACAAACTAAAGGTGGCAATTCCTTATAGAAATAAAAGTCTATTTTGCTGCTTTAATCTTAAATGATTATATTTCAAATCGGCATAGTCCTCTTTTTTCTACTTAAAATAATTAATATAATAATTTAAATCTTGCATTAAATGTATATTTTAGGGTATAAGGTAAATCAGATGTTTCTTCTTTATTTGATTTGTACTAATAGTTAATATAAACTTACAGATACATCAGTTAAAAATTGATTCAAGTAAGGGTAAACTGAATAAAAAATTATTTGAATGTCTGAAGAAACCACCAGAAAATGAAAAGAAATCTCAAACAACTTTGACAATGGGTAAAAATTGTACTTGTGTGTGCACTTGTAATCAAAGAAAAAAAATGCGCAAGGAGAATGTGCAGTTAGTTACCACTGACAGTAATGTTGAATTACATGTTAATGGTTTAGAAGAAATCAAACATGTTAAGGCTGTTAAATCTGATATTTGTCAGACAGTAAACACAGATCTACAAAATGCATCATTATCTCAAAATTTGCATGGTATGGATGATGTGATGCTTCAGTTAGACAAATTATTTGAAGGTGGTGCAAATGACGAAGATATATTTGATGGACTGCTTTCAAGTTCTTATGATATTACATATGATGGGAGCAAAGAAATATTACCTAACCATGTAACAAATAAAGATTATTCAATTGATAATTGTAGTTCAGCTCAAAATACATCTTATGATGAGAGACTGGTTTCTCTATCTGAAGTATTGGTACAAAATACAATAGTTGAAAAACAAAACACCAAAGGAGGAGCAAATAAAAATAGAAAACAGACTAATAAATGGATCTGTGAAGAATATTTTTTGAAAGTGAAATTGTTTGAACTTTTAGACCAATTCAGAGATTGTAATAGAGCAAAGCTTTTGAGGGTAATTTCTTTAGAAAAATATATGTTCTTTTACAAATATATAAATTCAGGTCAAAAGCACTGAAATTATTGATTCTATTGTTTTTTTGCAGATAAAAGAATTATTATCAGACTTATTTGGAAATGACAGTGATGATGAAGGTGTTGTATCACCCATGGTTGAAACTGCAGAGTTTGTTATCAGTTGTAAAGAACGTATTGCCCCTTGGGTTGTCAAACTTCTAACACCATATTACATCAAAGGCAGAATTAGAGGGAAGGCATTATTTAAGTCCCTTGCTAAACATCTTATTAGACTTATATACCAATGCAGTAAATATCCTAGTAAGTGTCAAATGTTTTTGTGTATAATTTATATTCTAATAGAATTGAAATGTTACAGGATGGAGTATATAATATTGATGCATTGGTTTCTTACTACAATATATATTTATCTTTCAGAGGAATATGAGGTTCAGGAATTTATTCAAGATTTTTTGGAAAATCACAAAATGATACGATGTGAAGCTGACTTTAAACAATTCAGAATAGAGAATATTTGAAGAAGATAATGTTCATATATTTTCATAAATGTACTTGTACACATCGCTAAAAAGTTAGTTTTTTTAGGCTGAATTAAAGTCAAAGCTATGAAATAGCAGGCAACACAACCAATGCGTGGACTGTGGTGCGGTTGTTCATGGATGGCGGTGTTCACTTTCCATATAGGAGATCCACCTGCTCTTTTATCCGCTATAGAATAACTTTTTTATTGTTTTCTTGGTTTTTAAAATAAATATCTGTGACTGTGGAATTACTATGACCACCAAGACATTGATATGGTGAAATGATTAGCAAATAAAGTATTGACAGAAGTCATAAAATAATAAACATTCTTTTGTTTCATTTCTTTATTTAAAATTTAGCTTTCTTTGTCTGTTTTACCTCATTGTCATTACATTTTCTTTTATTTGTTGAAATCCAAGTTAATAATGTTTTCTGTGAAGATATATTTTTAATATTTATATTTTTTTTACATTCATCTGATTTATTTTTTGAATTATTAACCATGGTCGATACTGGGTGCCATTCTAATAATTTGACAGGTTTTAAATATTCCAATGCCATGTCCTCATTCACATTATCTATATCTAGCCAAGCCTAAAAATATTAATAACATTAATTGTCTTTTTATTACACCTAATTAAATCTAAAATATTTTCCTATAAGTACATATTTAAATTTTCACAAAAGTTAAGCTCACATTTATTTGATCTTCGTTATCCATGATAGCTGGCATTCTGTGGTGTAACCAATTGAGAGTTTCATTTGATTCCATTGTTATAACTGAATATGAGTATATAACCATATTGGCATCTCTCCAGATATTATATAGACCAGCCATATGCAAGAGTTTGATACCATTCCAACCTCCATCTGAACTAAAGGTATTTGGCCATGTTGTTGGATCAGTCATCTAAAACATTGAAATACATCATTCAATTTTGAATATTTCTTGGGTTAAGCCTAATAATAATCACCCATTTTTATAAATTATATATAACCTACTAAAATTTACTACTCTCACCTTGATACATAAATCTTGTTTCATATAAATAAAGTATGGTTGTTTATTTTTACTCTTTGCTGTAGTTTGCCATTCATAAAATCCTTCTGCTAAAATAATACATCTGCCACCATCACATAGTATTGGATTAAACAGATTTGACTGTCTTATATTCTCAAGACGACAATTATTTGTACTTAAATTGTGATTTTTGTAATTACCCTGTTAATAAAATATGACCCAATAAGCTATTGTATTTTTACGTGTAATAAAAACCAATTAAGTTATTTTTATTAAGTCATGTGATAAATAAATACAATGTATGTAATAAATTAAACAATTTCTTAGACTGGTTAAAAGATCAAAGAATAAAATCATCAGTTTAAAAAAACTTAATAAAGCTAAGGAAGAGTCACTGTGGTGACTATAACCTTGTGCCATGGTGGTATAATTCCCCACATCATTGGTTTAATGACTCTGCTTGTTTGTACAGAGTTCTTAAATTTACTGGCTGATATTAAAATAGGAGTAACGTCTGTTGGAGCTATATTATAAGATGGTGTATATTCTTTGCCATGGTTGTGTTCTTGAAGATAATTGGGAATAATAAATTTATTTAACTTTTTATCTTTATAGCTGCATGCACAACATATTTGGTCTTTGTCAAGTGATCTGGAAATAAATATAATTTGTAAGGAGATAACTGCATTTTAGTACATCCATAATAATAAATTATTAAAAGATAACTTACAAACAACTACGGCCACACATTTTTTAGTAATTTAATTATTGGAAGTTAAGTTTATATTTACTAATTCGCGCCTCTAAATCCGTAATCCGTTAGACATACATAATATAGTATTACCATTTACAAATCCAGTATATATAGTAGAGTTAATAACTTTTTATAATCTGTGAAAACTGAATTAGATGCCAAAGGTAATATATCGCCATAGATTTCCATTTGTTTTTATAATCACGATGTGAAGTGTCCCACAATAATTGCGAATTTTGATACAACTCGATAAGAATCAATGGTTTCTCGTTTGTCCACACCATTTTCAGAATACAAAGCGACACGCGTCCTCACTACTCAAAGCCTGACGGCGACTGTTGAGGTCCGAGGGATACGTTAAACGAAGATCGCGCGAGTCGACTCTCGCAGAGCATCAACTAGCGACAAGTCCCGTAAATAAAAAGTTCGGTCGCAATGACAAAATTCTTTTACAAATGTTGAGAAAATATAGTTTGAAATATTTTGAATTTTGTTAAAAAAACATGTTTAAAATGTGTTTTTCGAAATTGTATTAATGTAGAAAATTGCATTTTTATAGTATGTATATATTGCCGAGAATATTATTAGGCTAATTATTTATTAACTTATTACGTTATTTACTTTAACTATATTACTTTACTATAAATAAGTTATCTAATTACAAACCGGAAACTTGTCTGGTTATCGCTGTCAAGCAATCTTATGTTTAAATAATAGTTCGTATTTGACTTGTGTGACGTCTGCCCAAAATGGGGAGACCACTATGATAAAAAGAACACAACTTGAGTACGGAACTCACTCTGCAGCCCAATAGATGAAATGGGCGACCGAGCGGTACTTCGACAGGGCAAAGTCGCACCCTAATCCGCTAATACGCGAGAGCGTTAAATATTTCGCGGCCCCATTAAGACAATGGCGCCGAGGGCCGTTACGCGTACTGTACTGTAAATCATTCTCAGACATATATATATGATGATAACAATATTATTATTTTTTAATTTTAATGTATATATTTAATAATTAACATATTTCTTTTCAAGTTACCATAAAAATACCATGAAAACAGGAATACTATTTTGAAAAGGCGCATACAACCAAATATGCATTTTGAATGTAAAACTTTGAGTAAAAAATTTAAATGTTACGATGATATTAAGGCAGGTACTCGATTGTGTCGTTTCATCGTAAATTATTAAAATAAATACATAGATACAGTAAATATAAGTATTAATTCCTAATATTTAAGTATATTTAATATTTTGTGAGTGTATTATTTTTTTTATTGTGTCTTCGCAGTATTATGTATCAAACGTGTAAGTAGTTTACATTTTTATTACAATCCGATGAATGGAATTAATTTCTTATTACTAAAAATGGCACTATGCACCTCTCTATCACAAGGTTACAAAATAAGTACGAAATTTTTATTATCAAAATTAAACAAAAATAATTAAATTAAATTCTTAATCTGAAAATTAAAAATCAGTCTTCTTGATTTTGAAATAAATTAACGGCTGGATCATTTACAATTTTTGAATGATTAAAGTTTCTCTTGGAGGTGGTATCTTTCAAAGTATTCGTCAGTAGTATGACTTCGTTTATAAAAAAGTAAATTCGATCCTTTTCGAAAATTTTCCTCAGAAATACCTACTATTCATGTAAGGTTGAAGTCCTCCAGAGGCTATTCAAATCTGTTATCCACAACGATGTAACACCGGAGGCTTGGAGCAGGATTGTTGTTGTTGTTCTTCAAGAAAGGTGACAACACCTTATAGAGGAACTACAAACCGAGCGCACTCCTGAGTCTCGTTTATAGGCTGTTCTCAACGATAGTCACGAAGCGCCTCGCACGTAGGCTTGACGACTTTCAGCTGCCCGAACAAGCTGGGTTCCGGAAATGCTTCAGTACCGTAAACCACATCCACACGTTCCGGTAGATTATACAGAAGACTGAGGAGTATAACCAGCTGTTGAGCTTAGCGTTTGTAAGACTACGAGAAGGCCTTCAATTCTGTCGAAACTTGGACAGTGCTTCGGTCCTTGCAGCGATGCCAGATAGACTATCGTTACTGAGAGGTGCTCAAATATCTCTACAATTCTGCCACCGTGTCGGTCCGAGTACAGGATCAGAATACAAACTCTATGCAAATGCAGAGAGGCGTGAGACAGGGAGATGTGATATCTCCGAAACTGTTCACCTCTGCACTGGAAGATGTGTTTAAACCCTTGAACTGGAAAGGACTAGGCATCGGCACCAATGGCGAGTACATCACGTATCTACGTTTTGCCGACGACATATTCCTCATGGCGGAGTCGCCATGTTGGGAATACCTTACTCGAAGCTATTGACGAATACGTCTACCTGGGGCAAATTGTCCAGTTAGGTAGGTCCGGCTTCGAGAAGGATAATTTATTGTTTCTTATAGCGTGTTAACATTATCTTACCCCTTTATCTTAGCTTCGTAGGTACATGGTTTTATAA